>JAUBOD010000434.1:83003-147418 GCA_032353885.1 Nothura maculosa | reverse complement strand
CATCCTGGTAGCCCTGCGCTGGACTCTCTCCAGCAGCTCCACATCCCTCTTGTACTGGGGAGCCCAGAACTGGACACTACTCCAGACGTGGCCTCACCAGGTCTGAGTATAGGAGGATAATCACCTCTTGACTTGCTGGAGACGCTCTTCTTAATGATCCCATTGGCCTTGACACATTGACACATATGTGCAGACCGAGGTGAGCAATTTGAATAACCCAATTTTTTTAAAGAGAATTAGTCACTTTTACAGAGAAATCAATATTCAATAATGGGATCAACAGAGTGACTGAATTTGATTGAGCATGCTGATTAGTGTCAGATCTCAAAGATTAGTCTGTATAAGAAGAAAAAATGTCAGATGATATTGAAGAAAGAACACCAACTTTTCATATTCATGTTTGAGGGAGAATGATTTTTTAAAATCATTTTCTATATTAGGGTCAGAACCGTTTCCTTTCTATAAACTGTCATCCACAAAGGAAATGTACTTATCAGCTAACTGATCTTCCAGTGCTGGTTAATGAAGTATCAGAAAGCTGCTATTTCATTTGTCATTTTGCAGGAATTACAGTTGTCCAAATGGTTATTTAAAATATGCCTGCCCTGAACCATGATTTTCTTATATATTTGCAATGTAAAAACAATGTTGCATATATTTCTAGATATTATTTGATTGCCTCAGTCTTAATCTTAACTGGAACATAATATTTAAATAATCAAGGAATGTGTCGTATTTCCTTTTCCCCAAAAATGATTTTTAGTGATTATTAAAAGCTGAGCAGCAATTTCAGGCTATTTAATGCTAATTACAAAGAAATAAAAAGGAAAAGAAAGCAGGATACAACACTAAATTTGGAATAAAGGTGAAAAAATGTTGTGTAGATTTTAGTTTAGTCTTGTATTGCTTTCTTTATAGCACTTGAACAACCACACAATATCTTCTTCTTCTACAGTGATTCTAACAAACTGGAAGGACCTTTTGTAATTCTTCTAGATAGTGCTGGAGAAGACCAGCCATTTTTGTGCTTCATATCATGTAAACACTTATGGATTTTGATTAGCTTTAAGTGAAAAGGCTTACTGACACTCAAAGGGACTAGTCAGAGGCTTAAATTTAAGCAGATGTCTAAGTGTTTGTGGAACTAAGGCTTTTATATTTTTTTGTTGACAAGTTTACTGCTCTATGGGGAGTACCACACCAAAATATATGCTTGCAATGACTTTTTTTTTTCTTTTTGAAAAGATCACTCGTCAGTTTAGCCCCTAACACAGCTCCCGAAAACTTTTTTTGGGGGGAAGACATGATAGTTGGGGGAAGACAACTATCTGTAGTACCTCGTAGTACTTTGTAGCACCAACTGTAGTACCTTGTAGTACCAACTGTAGTACCTTGTGGTACTACTTCTTGTACCACAAAAGGGGAACTTTGACCAGGAGTGTATGCAGCTGTGATGTGAAGAAGGGCTCCTAGGACAGAGTGGATGGTTCCTTGTGCTGTAACTTGTACGTACTGCGTATGTCGCTGATCAGTCAGCGTTACTGGGAGAACTGCAGCTCCCCTTGAGAAATACAGTCTTGTCTGTGCTAAGGAGAGGAGTACTGACATAGCTTTTAAAAGACTAGATGGAAATACAAGAATCAGATAGAGGAAATGAGCAGTTTTTTAAGGGGAATTTTAGGTCTGTGACAACTACCCTGGCTGTATGTTTTAATAGTAGCTATAGAAATGGTGTTTCTTCTCTGGCTAGCCTCCAGTCTAATTTGAGAGGGGATCATGTCAGCCCAACTCTTTGTAAAAAAACTAGTTTTTCTTGCTGATACTTCACCCCAGTTTTAAAACACATTTTGCTTATATGATCTGTGGAAGAAAATCAAATTTCCACATAGGATTCCCCAAATCTTGGATTCCACAAACATTTCCTCTTATTAATTAATATCTTAAAGGACTATGCGTGACCATTGTGTCTTCAAAACCTGCCTTGTGCCACATGCTCTAGGTGTCCCTGCTGGAGCAGGAGGGCTGGACTAGATGATCTCTAGAGGTCCCTTCCAGCCTCAACCATCCTGTGATTCTGTGACTATGAAGGCTTAAAGTGTTTTAATGCTATAAATGACATGCTTAAAAACAATCCTGGAGTTGATTTAGCTTGCCTGTGCAAGCCCCTATTATTAGTATTTCACTATTAGTCCACCATGATTCTGTTGAATTCTGTTTTTAAACTTCTTCCAAGCAAGTACAACTTTGTGTAAGGAATCAATCATTAAAATGCATGAAGATTTAAAAAGTCCTCATTTGTGGAATAATGTATTTTATTTCTGTATTTTGATGAAAGTCTATTAAATTACATGGCATATGAGCAAATGTGTGCTAAATAGAATTTTCTTACGATCTGCTGTTTGGTTTTCTGCTGTGTATTTTTGTTTTAAATTATACATTCACCTTGTAAAATTCATTTTTACTAAATACATTATACTGCCATTATAAATGCTCTAGTTAAAATTACACCTTTTTATTGTATTATCTCAGCTAATACAACAATGTTAAGAACTCAGCCTTTCCTTTATAAATATAAATCTCTATTTTCAAGAACTTAAAATCCACAATAAATATTCATTCTAGGCCCTCATTTGGCCTATAATATCTCATCTAAATAATAAAAAATGTCTTTATTATGGAATTTGTTTAGAACATTTTTTAAATCAGCACAAGTAGAAATAGCTACTTGTTAATTTTCTTAGAACTTGAGAAGCTGGAAGTGGTGGAAGGTGCCTCCACTCCAGTGATGTTCTTCCATGCCCAGCCTGAGGGGCAAGAGTGAGTTTGGATATTTTTATTTGTTTGATTTGAGTTCTTGGATTTTTTTTTCAAATATTGAATTTTCAGTGTGCTTTTGGGAAGTCATTTCATTATTATAATCCAAAATCATTTTGGTTGCCCTATCCGTTGCCCTGGGAGCTTGATAAGTACTTCTAGTAAAAACTGCTCTCTGCATCTTCTCAAATAATTGAATCCAAGAGAGTTTTTAGAAAGTGTGTGATGTCCTTTCCATTGCTTACCTAATGTAGATTAAGATGGGAATGTCTTGACAACAAACTAGTAGTAAAGTAAATCCTGCATTTAGACTTTCATGTTCAGACATTTCCTATTTTGCCATCTTCCTCTGGCTACGAGTGCTTAAATTTAAATACCTTTCTGAAGATAGAGCTATTTCAAATTTTGTTCTGTAGACACTTCTGTTTTTAGAAATCTCTTTTAGAAATACTTGAGGTCACTGTTTCATGATTATCTTAAAATTTTGGGAAATGTAAAGAACACATATTCTGGTGTTGTTAGTTCTGGACTGGACAAACTCCCAGCTGACCCCTCAAGGTTGTCCACAGAAGCGCTCCCTGGATCATCAGAAAGGTCATACACTTCCCCTCACTATCAACTCTGTCTTAGTTTGACTTGCAAGCAATAGTGAAGGGCAGTTGGAGATACCTGAATGACTTCTTGAGGGTCTTGAAGACCTTCCAGAGAATGATCGTCGTCTGTTCTGGAGTGCTGGGAAGGATTTTCAGAGACTTTTGCTGCCATGCCTTATCTGTGCACAAACAGTTGTGCCATTTCTGTGGGCAAACTGTAAATAGAGCTTCTAGGTGGCCTCTATCATTAAGCCTATATTGACCGTTAAGAATTAGCTTAAACTAGGTGCAGCAAAGATGTAACGGCAGTCATACTGTCTGCATTTGAAAGCACTGAACCCAACCTTGGTTGGCCAAAAATCTGGATGTGTCCAGATGAGTAGGAAAGCACAGAATTCTTGACCACTTGGAACCAGAAAGTGCCTCAGCTGAGAGAAGACTGAAAGCCTTAGATTGAAAACCATGTTAAAAGTAGGAGGTTCATGGTCTTTGTCCTTTTTTAGTGATGATTTGCAAGACTTAGCAGTTGCAAACAGGTTCTGCAAGTACTTCACAGTGCTAGAAAGAGTGTGGAGGACTTCTGTGATTGGTAAGAAAAAAGAATTTGCTCTAGAGGGAAGTATTTTATTATACTCACACTTTTATTTTGAAGAGCTTCAGAGTTTATAAACAATAATATGAAATAAGGAAAGTCCCTTGACCTAACAATAAGCAGTGGCAGTTTGACAACTCATAGGCCTCCTTTCTCTCTGTGTCTACAGAGCCAGTGTCACAAGTTTTTCACATGTCACATTTCTCAGCTACTGCTTAAGATCTCAATATTTCTGCTGCTCCCGTAATGCTTTGTATGCTTCTGACATTGTCATTTTGTTCAAAGTTAAGTTTCATTTAATATTTAAAAAAGCATGCCCAGAAGAGTTTCATCAAGGCTAAATTACTTCTGCATTTCAATCTGTAGTGGTCAATACGCATTTTAAATCAGAGCAGCCTGCATGGAATTGTGTTACATAGGGTTATTATATGGAGCTTACCATGGAATAAGGGTAAGGAAACAGGGAGTTATTCATGAGACTATGGCTGTTTAAGCTATTTCTTCCCTTAAAGAAATCAAACCAAAGTATTCCCACAAGTAATGAATGCAGTTATGCTGCTTTGACTTCAGAAAAAGACCACCTCTGTTAAGCAACAATATAGTTTTTTTCTTCTGGTCCCTTGGGAGACCCCCTAATGGTAGGTTTCCTCTGTTTCCGATGGTAGAAACAGGAAATTATGAAATATTTTGATTATATATAATGTATATGTATGAAAATGTGCTATATGATAAAGTGATATAAAGCAAAAGAAACCCCATACATATGCATACTGGGTTTATCAAAAAGAGGTAATGTAGAAGATTATCAGAAGCATATAAAAGAAAGAAAATAAGCACATTAAGAGACAGAAATATTGAAATGGATGGAAATAATTATGAAAATGTATTTGAAATGAATTCTGAAAATGTATTTTGAAAATGCTTTTATATTGAATCACTTTTATGACAAATTCTTGGAAAATACACAAAAACGGTTATGGTACATAAAACAGTATTTATTTTTCTTATTCTTAATACAATTAAGAATTTCTGTTCATTTCTGTTCATTTTAAAAACATGTTAAAATCCCATTTCATACAAATTAAATCTAATTCATGCTATCTATTCACCGTATTGAAATTAAGTTGATTTTGTAATGATTCATAAAAAGTGCATAAACATGGTTTGGAGTTTCATAAATATGTATGAAATGAGTGATACTTAATCTTAAGTCTTGTGTGCAGGGAAATTCCTACTTGAAATATACCCACAGAATACCCATAGGTTCATGTTTGCATCTACACGTCATGGTTATGAGAAGCATTTTTAGAAAACATACACATACTTCTGTGTTATTATAAGAAGCTCAGCGGAAAATTGCTGACAATTTCTTTTTACTGAGCTACTACTAAGGTAGGTGTCTGATCAAAGAAAATAAGTTTTAAAGTCTCTATTTAAAATGATTACTTAACATTTCTGTTTTATTTTCACTTAAATTAAGAAATGAATCTGTCAACTTTTTCTGCTGACAGATCTGTATGATTTTTCTCTACAGTGCTATGGGTTGGAAACTCTTCAGAGCATGATTTTTGGCATTCTCTTTTGTCCTGTGTTTACTAGCAGTACATTAGTATTTCCTTTGACACTGTACATTCTAGGAATGTTTTCAATGCTGGCATTTTGCTTTGCACTGCATTATGAAATTGCATATTAAAATGTCAGGGAATTTCTTTCTACTGTGCTTAATATTTTCTTTTTTCTTTACTTTTCTTCTTTTATTTCTTTTTTTTTTCTTTTTTTTTCTAATATTGCTCTATGATGAATAGTAAACTGTATTGGCAACTTTTCAGAGCCTGAGGGGCACATCTCATTTGAAACTCATTTACATAAATTTATTCATGTCTTTGTGTTTAACTCTCTTAGATTGTGACAGTTATAATCATAAAATATGCTAACAAACAAAACAGTTAAGTTTGGTTCTATTTTTTCCCTATTTGTTTCTCCTTTTTTTTTTTCCTTTCTTTGTATCTTCCATGTTCCTCCTTTCATGTTAAGACACACTTCCTTCCTGCATCAAGAACATGCAACTTCAAAGAGCTCATTATAGGAAAGAAACTGTCTCAGTTTAGAAATTTGGCCTCGTAGTTACTTGATATGAGCATATGAATGACATTATTTGCAAGACTTCATGTTTAAACAAAACTCCTTATGTCAGTTTTCAGCACTTCATAAAGATATATTTCCTTTGGTCCATATATATTTTCATTGGTCATTTCTCAGGCAGTTCCCTGAGAAATGTTAAAATTACATTTTAGGACCTTTCATTTCTAATCTTCTAGAGTTTATTACAGAAATTTGTTTGATTCCAGGATGAAATCTTTCCTGCAGCCTGACAGTGCTGCTGAGAATGTAGAAATGCAGACTGGAAAGGGATGCTCTGGAGGGATGCCCACAAAGCCTGACTTTGCTTAGAAAAGTCAGTGTTCCTAGTTTAGCACTATCCTCAGGGGAAGAAGAGTGACTTTTCTGAATACTGGGTACAGCTCCAGTGTTCAAATCCACAGTCATCCTTTGGAGGATCCTCTGGAGGATGCAAATATCTATACATAAGGAAGCCCCAAATCTTTGTAAATTTCCCTTCATCGTGCTTAGAGAGGAGGAACTAAGAAATAAGTGAAAGGAATTTAACCATGATGTGTCTTATCTGTTTTCAAGAGAGAAAGAAGCTTTCCAAGTTAAGTGTGTAGGTCAAGAATCTTAAGCATGTCCTATCTGATGAGATGGTCAGAAGAGTTTTATGATCATAAATAAATTCTCAAATTTGTTGGACATGCACAGCAGCTTTAAAACTCCAGATGGCTAGAGGAATAACTACATAAATGCACACCTGAGTAGAAATACTCTAAGTATCTGTGTTAAAAATAGATATTAAAAAAGAAGATATATTTCTTCCAAATTTTATTTAAAGACATCTTCCATTGATTTCTTAGTAGTCATATATTTGATATGGAAGAAATATTAAATTCTCCATTTAACCATATTTTGACAATTTAAATAGTACGTCTTCAGCTTTTGTATCTAGCTCACTAATAATTATCGTCTTGAACCTTGTTTCAGATATCCTAAAAATAAAGGGCTGAAAATGTAGAGCTACCACCCAATGCTTCAGTCTCTGAGGACTGTAAGATGAGTAAATACAAATCTAAAGATTTTATTTCATCACTTTTTCATACAAAATAAAAAATGTGCTCTGTAGCTAAGAGATCTTCTGCAATTTTTACTTGCACTGTGCATTCAGCCTGTCAGAACCATCGGATCTAGTGCTTCTCTTCAAAAAGTCATCTCTCACTGACAGTGATCACCCAGGCTGTTAAGAAACCTCCAAGACTTCCTTCAACATGGAGATGCTTTTGTCTTAACCACAATCCTCTGAGTCCTAAAAATACCTCTGCTTTAGGATTTCAGGTACACGTATCTGCATTTTCATATGCCTTCTGACTATGAAATATACTGCCCTTTGCCATAAGCCTGAGGCATTTTCTAGCCTTCTGTTCCAACTTTTCTGTGGTGCCTGAGGCTTTATAAAGGATAGTTCCTCTTTGCCAGGAGGAAATTCATGCATACTCCTATTAAATTATAATTTCCTAATGGGGAGGTGAACCCAAAAGTAGACAGGAGGGAGCAAAATATCTTAAGGTAACACTGAAACACAGCCAAAGTGTTGCCCTGGATATGAAAGAGTAGAGACAGGGCTTTTACTATGTTGAATTTCCTATTTTACATTTGTATTTACAGATAACTATTGATTTAAAATTTTAAAATGAACTTTAGAACATTTTTAACCTTACAGAATAGCAATAATATTGAAAATTTGTTGCTTGCCACTAGTCCCAACTATCCATTACTTATGGTGTTATTTGGCAGACAGACCTTAACAGATATGCCTTCTAATGGTCAGTGAACCACTCTTTTTGGCTGTTTTGTCAGTGCCCAGTTCATTGATCCTTTGTGTCCATATTAAAAATCACAGCAATGGTATTTGTGGCTATTGAAATATATGAACAGAAAACAATTACATTTTTGAAGAGCACAACTTAAACTCTCTCTCTATTATATGTATTTATATTGTAACAGGTGTAGGGGTTCATGTTGTGTATGTTGAGACAACTCATATATTTAAAAGGTTCTGCTATGGGAGAACTGTCACTTTTTAAGAGCAATTGACTTAGTATTCTTGTATTATTTTTTAATATTTGTAATTACAGAATAGGAATATTTTGGCATGGTTTATCCTTATCAGAAATTATTGAAATCTGCTTGTTATTCTTAAGATATTTCAATTATCCTGGTAATTCTATGCTTTGGTAATATTATAATTTAAAACTAATGCAATATAATGTTAATCCACTTGATAAAGTATGCAAAATATGATGTGAAACACATGAAAATAGTTTATAAATTCTTATAAAGAGAAGATGGCTTGGCAATAAAACTATGGGATTAGTGGTTAATTGAGTGAAGTTGTTTTCCTAATATGAGAATAATCTATTTTTTTTTCCAAACTAAAGGGATTATAAAGGCAGTAAATCTCCAAAATGCTTATAGTGGCAGCAGAGAATTGAACTTGTATTTTGTAACATTATAAAGCAAACAAACAGCATTTCCTGAAATTTTGTTAATAACACTAAGGTTCATGCAAAAGTATAAAAGAACCAACTAAGTTTAAAAGATGGTGTTAATGTGATTTCTTGTTATTTCTCTCTAACAGTAATTCTCTCTTCTACAGAATAAATTAAAACAACTAATTTCTTGACCCTATATAAAACCTTAAGCACTTGTTTTGAGAGATCTGAAGGTTCACTCTCATTTCTATCAGACTTTTAATATAAGAAAGGAGTGAAGGGTCAATTTACTCCTTCCAGTCTTCAATTGTTAAAGACAATGCAACTTTTTCAATGGATCTTTCACAGATGAAAAAATTGGATATGGAAAAAAAATTGTTTCCTGTATGGAATATTGCTTTGATTTCCTGTACTGATTTTGATGCTTGAATCTTTCTCCAGATTTATTCCAGTTGTAGGTGATTAGCAACTTCTTCTGACTATCTTTATGAACTCTTATTTATTTAAATTTGTCATGCATATCATTTATAGTGAATTCAACTTATAACCTTATCAGATGTGACAATGCCAAGGTATGTCATAAAATTGCAGTAACTGAGAGCTGAGAGTATTAACACCACTGGTACTCTTTTATGCAGATGGGATAGATTATGTTTGAAACATAGGCCTTGAAACACATAGGCCTATGTCCCTCTAAGTTACTGGGGTGGGAGACCTTCTAAGCATCACATGGAGTGTCTTTGTCAGCTAAACTACTGCGTTCAGCCCATTTGTGATTTTGGCTATGCTTTCCATTGAACTGATTTTATTCCACTTCTGTACATATAAAAGAGAGAGAAATTTTCAAAATATTTCAGAAAATATCATTACTTTTTGACTAGCCTTAGCAGCAATAAAACCACTTCTTTTTTGCTTGCTGGATGATGTATAGATGTATAGATATAGCTGGATGATACAGCTATATAGAGAGTGTCAGTCTTCTTCTGTATTTCTTCTTACTTTGCACCATAGATTTGATGTTCTGACAATTTTTTCATTCTACTTCTCTACCTAATCATATGTATCTTTAATAAAAAGAATACTAGAATGGATTGATTTGCCACAATCCTCTTTGACATTACACTGTATTTTTTCCAAGACTGTAAAAAAGATCAGGGAATTCCTTTATTACTAAATTATTTATATGAGCACAAAGAGAATATGATGGCAGCATAATCTTTTATTAATAAACCTCTTAGATATTGGCCTCGTTGCAGATGAATTCTGTTAGAGAAGCCTGTGACAGCCCTGGAATGGCAAGTACCAGATCTATGCTGGGAGATGTAACATTCAACATGACTGATATTTTCCAATGCAACATGTGAGGGAGGACAGGACCTTCAAAAACATAATCTATTAGATTTTTTGTTTGAAATGTTTTCAGCTGAAACTACTCGGGATGCGATGGGGGATTTTGTATAGTGAAAAGAACAAAAAAATAAAAGTCAGTCAGAGGGCTCTTATGTTCCTAGGTATTCACTATTTTGAAATGTTCCATACTTTTTTGTTCCTTTTTTATTGAAAAGAAATAATACAATGATGTTCTCCTCAGTCTTGAACATTAATAGTGAAGCAGTTCAGATGATCTTTAAAGATGGTTCTTCTTTAGAAGAAAATCAAATGGCTGAAAATAATAATTATGTCAGTTAATCTATTATATTGTCTCCTGTTAAGGTAAAGTCTTAACTACAGATAAGACTATGATTCACATTTGATATTTTGATAATTTCCAAAATCATTCTTTTGTCCCCACAAAAAAATCAGCAATAGTTAGATTATATTTTGAGATGATTCTGAGCAAGAAATCTAGCAATCTCTAAGAGAAATTGTTTTATTATTTGGAAAGAATCTGTTGATATATGCTATCTGTCTTATATTTTCCATGATGACATTTTTCTTTTCTGTTGAGATCTCTTGCAGAGTAGACCAAATCTGTGCACATTTCAACTTTTACATTTCCCCAGTCAGTGTTTACTGGATAATAAGTTCAAAGTGCCTTGTATTTCTTCCAATCTGGATACTTTAAAACTCCAGAATAAAATGATGCATATGAAGCACTTTGTGGTTCTAAATTTTGGCTTCCACTGTTCTATATAAATGTAAAACATAATATTTTCCATTAGAATAACTCCGCCTCTGTCTTTTAATAGAGGCTTTGGGCACTTTGAAAAGCAGATGCATTTTTGATAATGAAGCATCTTCTCCCTTGACTCCAATCTAAATATTTCTATCTCTGAGATTTCTCATTAATATTCTGAATAATGGTATTTGCAAGAGAAGAGAGAATAGTCTTTCTTTATTTCACTTTCTTTTCACTGTTTCGCTTGCCAGGCCTAGTCTATACAATTTCTTCTTGAATTGGAGGACAATGTGAAGATTTATATTCCTTTCCTCTACCAACTTATGTCCTAGATGTAAGATGTTATTTACAAGCATTCATAACTAAAATTCTAATATTTAAAAAACAGTACAGGTGCCCATAATCCAAACTTAGATCTTAGATCTTCTAAAAAATGTAGAAGTGATCTTCTCTTTACCCCTCTGCATATGCAAGAAAGTAGAAACTTTCATAATGGAATCGGTAGTCCTCACATAGGCTTCAAATGTTACTTCACTTTACATGGCTGAATAAGGAATAAGCACCAAAACCTCTCATCGTAATCAGCAAATCAACAAATTCCTTTAGAATTTTTCTCTTTGTGTTTAGGGTAGACTAGGAAAATAATAACCAAGAAGTTCTGCAAAATCAAAATGTCAGAATATTAAATGAAAATCAAGTTTCAAATTCTAAACCCTTCACATTCTAGTGAACTCTGTTAATGTGGCTGTTGATGAGGATCTGTCAGCATTTCCATTATAAACTGTTTTATAGTTCTATATAATTTTTCATATAAAATCCCCTTGGGTTAAGGTGTGCATGTGTAAGGTTTTAGGTAGGTAGCTTTGCCTTTTTTTTCTGACTATTATATCCTAACATATTTTCCACATTTTTTATTATTTAGTCTAGTTTAAGATGCTTGAAGTACCAAGGAAATACGATACGTAATACACAACAGAATATCAAATGTTTTAAAAATCAAATCTTGTCCCCTCCTTCAAGGTTTATTTAGAAGGAGAAGTTAGGAAAATACAAAAAGATCTCCCAGCACATCCTATATGACAGTCCAGACCCCATGAACTCTGTTATGTGAAGTAAATAGATGACTGTCCTTCGCTGCCAAGGTGTTCATCCATAACAGGGGTTGGTCTCTGTTCTTGTTAACTTTAATATATAAATCAAATCAGATGAAACCAAAATAGTGATCTGACCTTTTGCCCATTATTTACTCCCAACAGAAACATTTGTAATGCTTAAATCCCCTTCTTTTCCTATGTCGTCCTATCTCTCTCACTTTCTGATTTCCACTGGGAAGAGGAAAGTAGAAATAAGACTTAAAAGGAAACTGGCTGAAGGAAACAAAGAGAGGACTGAGGGAAATACGCTAAGACTGATCTTTTAGTAAGACCTGATGTAAAACACTTTTAAATCAAAGGGAAGTCATGCTGATATGTCTGGTGTCATTAAACTAGGTCCTTAATATGTTAGCTAAGTTTCAGTTAAGTCAAAGAGTAAATACCCAGTGACATTCATACTAGTTGGACAGGGCTCTTAAGTGAAAAAGGGCATGAAATTAATAGAATTTTGTCACTTGTAAAGCTCCTGCTGAGCTCATTTCAGGATCAAAGCCTAGGACTGTAATTGTGTTGCTTGTTAAAATAATGGAACAAATATTGAGAGAAAAATAACTAAATCCAGGACAGTAGTGCCAAGAGCGATAAACAGCACAGGTTTATGAAGAACAGATCTTGCCTTACAAACCAGATTACCTTTTCTAATAGAGTTACAAAGGGTCATATTCTGCTATATTGGTGAGGGCTGACTTGTAAAAGAACCACCAAAGTCTATTGCTGGTAGCAGTTACCTATATGAATAAACGTCTTAAACAGGACCTGAGCTATAATTAGGAGTTGAAGGGAGGTTAGTATTGGGCAGAAGGGCTGGTAGTGTAAAATGCCTCATGAGATTTTACTGATCAAAGGTAGTTTTTTAAAATCAATTTTGTGATGTAGAAGCCACCAGGGTGTCAGTTGGAGATTTTCAGTTTCGTCTGTGTGTAACATTTTCATTTAAATGAATATCCTGATGAAACAGTATTTAAAAAAATAAAACAAACAAACAAAAAAGAAACAGAGACAAATGCAAAGCACAGCTGTTACAAGTTGTTTATTGGAGTGCCATGTATATGTGACTTTATTCAATTACAATTACAAAATGAAAACTGCATAAGGGAGGTTCACACACTGAAATGTAAAATATTAGGAATGTGAGACTCCTGGTGAGGAAGTGAGAAGCCAGGAAAAGTATTAACAGGTATATGAGGAAGCAGAATGCTAGTGGGAGTTAAGCCTTTTGGAGCCAAAACAGTTGGTCTGCATTTGCAAGGTTAAAAGCTAGGGGGGAATAGTTACTAACAAGTCATGTGAAAACTCATCCTGTTGTGGAACAGTCTGTCCAACAGGCCATTTAGCAATGTGAATCTCCAGAATAAAATATCTTAGGACTAATGTTTTGGGTGGATAAGCTATAGAGACATGTATCAAACTGAAGGGGCTCCAAAAAAGAATAATTAAATTAGAACCAGAGAGAAATGTATCTAGCTTCGTACAGTACATAAAGGGGAGCTTATCTGCAATAATATAGCTATATCTATATCTATCTACAAATGTTTGATGAAAGAACAATGTAATAATCCATCAAGCATAAAGTGTGAAATTTGAGAGGGTAAAATGTAAAATAATGTTTGGAAGAACTTTGTCTGTGAAGTACATTAGTCTGTTAGGTGTAATAGGTTGTCTTAAGCATGAAAACTGACTTGCTTAGGCATAAAGGTAATGCATGTGACACTCTCTAAAAGGATAACAGAGATCCCACTGCAGAATAAAAATCCAGTCACCCTCCACGCAGCCAGAAGGTCCTTCTTTATTCCAGACTGATGCAGCAAATGATTTAAAAATAGAGCTAAGTATGGAATATTCTGGTGTTAATTGTTAGCTATTTCAGGATCTTGTTGGAATTTTTCATTCTTCCTAGGTATTTTTCAATGTAAATATATGCTTAGTCAGGAATTCTCAATGTAGAAACAGCAGAAACATTTGCATAATTTTTTCTCATGTCAGCACATTATGACTTTAGAGTGTGTGTTTTCTTGCTTCTCAGCTGATCTAAATTATCATGCCACTGTAGAAATGAGTTGTACTTAAGCACCTGCCACTTACAAGCTTCCAGTGTTTACTATTTTCTCTTGTTGTCAGTGTAAATAAGGGGAAAGGTTTACTTGCTATTTGTAATTATTTGCTATTTCATTTGATAGGATGAAGTGAGAAGTGAAGATTTTGTTTATGCAGCTTTGTGTTAAAATCTGGTGACTAGGATACAACTAAAATGTTTTTTTAACGTTAGCTTAAATTAGATCATTTATGAATGAAACAAACAAGTTGCTTGGTTGATGAGGAAATAAGTGAATAAAACAAACTGATCTTCTAACAAGTCTTTTTCTAGCATGTCTTTTCCCAGAGCCACAATAAAGGATTTATACTACACTCTAGACTAATCAGTCATACTGTTTTTGTGGACAAATGTTAATGAATAGACAAAAAAATATTCTCAACAATAAGCAGCAAAAATTCTTTGTGAATTTATTGTCTGGAAAAATGCTCATTTTTTTCTATATAATTTACAGTCATAACTTCGTAGCAACAAGAGTGTTAAATTGAAATAAAGCTTCCTGAAATATTAAAAAATGCATTTCTACACCCAGCAGATACAAAGCATTTTTGTTCCAATTCTTTCTCAGTGATTGTCTCCCTCCCTAAGCAAAACTTTATATTCCATCTTGTATTAGCCTTTTTCTCCAAGATAAATTTCATGCAGTGACTTCGCTAAGAGAAAAGTAATGGTCTTTGAGTATGACCCAAAGCTCACTGAAAGCAATAGAAAAGCTCCCTCCAAAATTCCATGAAGTCTGAAGCTGCTTTGCAAAGAGAAAATATAAGAAAAGCTTCCTGTTTGGGGGAGTTACAACAGCTCTATATACATCCCATGTTCACCCTCCAACAACAACAGAGCACTGAAAGAAAGTTTGCAAAGGCAAGCAATGGTGAATGACAGCACAATGGACTTATAGTTTCCTACCCCTAGATGTTTTAGATCCTCTCTGGTCTTGCTGTGTTGTTGCCAAGTTCATCAAACGAGGCTCTTAGTATTCCAGGATGCGCACATGAGGTGGCTGGAAGATAAAAAATGCAAAAATTATCCAGAATATCCAGTTGTCTCTCATCACTGGCATTGACTGGTGACCAGATCACTTTTAAAGGGTATGCAGCAGAACTCATTCGTAAGATCACTGGAAGTGCCACATCTTACTGTGTTATTGTCATGGTGGGCTAAGTTAGCACATCTCTGAAGTTAATGAAATTAGTAACTAAGTTAGTTCCCCTCTGGATGATGTAAGAGGAATATATCCTTATATTATATGTATGTAGGAATCCAATTCAAGGTAATACAGGAAAACATCTCCCTGCTACCTTAACTTTACCTAGTAAAGAAAACAGAAAATATGGCAGCAATGAACATTCCCCTGGGAACACTGAGCAGGCTCCATTGCTACTTTTCCTCTAGTGTTAAGATTTAGGAACTCCTACTTTTTTGCTGGCTTTTCAGATTTAAAAGTATCAAAATCTTTTACAGTCCAAATAAAAGTAAGTTTCTCTATAGGTTCACTCCTAATAGAGCACCTGTCTACAAAGAGTGGATGCCTGGTTTTGGTTTTAGCCTCATAAATAAGAGATGTTGGATGTGATCCAGCAGTTCAGCGTGGGAGCCAAAAAAATTAACAGTCTAGGCACAGCTAACAGTCACAGCAGTAGGGCTCCAAAATGTTAGGGTCTAGAGGGAGAGCTGGTATAAAATACATAGTTTTTACAGGTTAGGTTCTCACTCCTTCTTCACCTGTAAATCTCCAAATTGTACTGTCTGTGGCTGAAATAATTCTCTGTATAGTGCTAAGATAGTCCTTCCCTTTCAAGACCTTTCAAATGTGCAAACTGTATTTCACCAGCAGGTGTTTTGATAAGTAGTATTTTTCTCTACCACTACCTTGATAACCATGTGTATCCTAGAGGTATCTGTTCTGCTGTCAGGCTAGGCAGAATACTTTCCAAGTTGTTTTAAAAATACTTTGACACTGAAAAATCTTGAAGGAATTATGAGAGGAATATAAAAGCATTCAGAAGCTTTTCTCAGATGTAGTTGCAGGTTTTATTTTAAAGCAACTACTTTGTGTAGTTTCAGTTTCAAAGAGTTTTGCTGGGTGCAATTTTTATTCAGTATGTAATAGAGAAGTCTCACAATGTCTAAACCTCTTTCAGATGTTCATAAACAGTCTTGCAGAGCACTCACGCTTTTAAACAAGGGTATCCATTCAGAAGGTAAATATATGAGATATGCTGCTAGTTAGTGGAATGATCCAGTCTGGCTTTGTTTTGTACTTACAAAAACTTGTGTGTCTGGCCTTTCTCCCAAGTTATTTTTCCTCCATCTACTTGAGCCTAGATTATAATGTCTCCCACCTGAGTATATACTAAAACCCTTTACAGATTTATGTGTCGACAAGTTTCACCATTACAAGAGGAGTTAATCTCCTGAAAATTGGGTCTAGGGATAGTAAATAAACATCTTTTTCTGAATATCTCTAGCCATTTTTTATAGTGTTATGAATCCTTTTCAAAAATATATCAGTACATTGTTTCTCTTGTTGTGGCGTAAGAGTTTCATCAACTCTTCAGACGAATATGAAATGATACAGAAAATCTGTGAAGTGGGGTGCTGGGAAAGAAAACAGTATATTTAGATTTGTCACTGTTCCTGTGCAGAATTATTAACAGCACTCAGAACTCTGTCATATTCAAATTGATGCAAAAACATGAGAGGAATTTGTTTTCTTTCTAATCTTTCCAGTCTAATAATTGAATAAATAAGATTTATAGTAATTGATACGGATTTGGAGCTAGGAGATTTAAATCTTCTCATTCATTCCCACACTAAATTTTAGGGAAAAGTATGAAACTGGACAGAAATTGTTGGATTTCAGCTTAAAAGAAATATTTAACCTAGCTAAAATAAAAACTCATCCGCAGAAAAGAAGAAAAAAGAAGGTTTAAAAAGTGTTACAGAGACTAGTTACAGTACCACAAAATATAAAAATAATGGATGATGGAAAGGCCAGAATAGGGCTGTCAGATTTTAAATTTTAACATATGGACTGCTCACTCCCTGCTCTGGTTGCTAGTCATTCCCAGATGGTGTCTTTAGTGAGTGATGGGGAGGGGAAATGAGCAGGTGGCAATGACATTCTTTGTTTTTTACATATATCAACTTTAAAATTGGTGTATTACATTAAAAAAAATAGAGAAAGATATGGGAAGTATGGAAAGCAATTATGCATAACTTGGAATTTGAGACTAAAATCAAGAAAAGCCTATAGTTAAGGGCTGACAAGTCAGCATCCCAGTCCAGATCCAGATCTAAGATCCCTCCTAAATAGTGGAAAATGACTATTTGTGTAGAGCCTTGTTCAACCCCAGCAACTGCAGGGAGAAGGTACCCCCTAGAAATGAGTTAGTTACTCCTTTACTGCCTAGTGCCACAGAGTTCTCCAGCAGGTGCTGAAAATTAAGCCTCACTATATATATACAGATTGAGTTTTTTTAAATGGAACCCTCATCGCAAATAGATGAGGCTTGTGTTTTAGTGCTGAGTTTTGTCAGTTTTCTATGTCAGGATGATACTGATCTTTATAAACCAAACTATATTCTTTGCAAAATGTTTCTTTCTATAATAAGATATTTATGTTTGACTTGGATATTATTTTGTTGGTGACTTTTTGTGTAGTATGCTGGGCCCCAGGTCAGTGAATGATTACCCTTCCGGGTGCTAATTTCAGACTCCAAATTGCTCCTTCACATCTAGTAGTGAGAACTCCTGCTCTTGTTTCTGCTCTTCCTCTTTTTTTTGTATCCAGGCTTCTCTCTAGGTCACACAAATATTAACAGCATCTTTTTGTGATAAAATTATCCTAGAACTTGCTTTAAATCTCCCTGTCATTTTTCCATAATAATTGTTTTTCTCCTTGTTACCTAGCTATCTAAATTCAGAATCCATTTTATAATTAAACAGAGAAAAGGAAAGAAAAAATAAAGAGGTAAAATGTCTTGGCATCTCTTACAGATAGGACTCCTTGATATGTAAGCCCTAATAACTGATGAACACTTATGTTATTGTCTGAAATTTTGTGTACCATATTTGCCTTAAATCTTCTCATCTGAATTAGAGCTGAGGAGAAAAGTATGGTGTTAAGAAACAACTAGGAAAGGAAGGAGTTAAATTTGAAGTAAACTATCATAGCACTTGAAATGTTCTTTTTTGCTAGTCTAGACAAGACTCAATGGCACGATTAAAAATGTTAAAGTGATTCTTGGAGCTTTGTAAAGACAGCATTGCATAATGTATCTTGCAATCATTTTAAATCACTGCCATGCAGTGGATAAAAGCTCTATCTTTTTGGAATCCAAGCAACTTAAAGAGCATATTGATTTTCCCTTTACTGAGAAATGAGAATCACATATTAGGAAAGAAAGCTGCAGACAGAACATAATGACCTTTCTCCTTGGCTTCTCTTTTCTAATATAAACAGAATCATTTTCATTGCTAGAATAGATATTAAACAGTAAATCTTCTAGCAATGTATTTGCAAATGCCTGTTCTTTTTCCAATTAGCATACTTACCAAAAAGCAAAAAAAAAAAAAAAAAAAAAAAAAAAAAAAAAAAAGAAGTAGACACAGCTATTAATTTCTGGAGATACTAGTTTTATACACTAGTTCTATTGAAAAGTCTCCAGCTGGTGGTCTCTTCCATCTGTCCTGCTGCTGGGGGAAAGAAGAAGTTCTTTCTCCCTGTAATTCTAATGTTGATAAATGATTTAGAGTAAACAGATAATCTCACTGAGGTCAGAAGACCTTGACTGACCTCTGTTTTACTCTATGCCTGTTTTCATAGCATGGCCCTACATATACTTACCTATCAAACATTTTGGCCCTACATATACTTACCTATCAAACATTTTTTCAGGTCACAGACTTGTCCATATTCTATTTCCTGCTTTAATTATATACAAATTAAGAGAAACTTATCAATACCTAACACATTTACTTAGTGGAAAATATTTTAGCCATGTAACAGCATGGCAGTTACATTAAACCTGCTTCAAACAAAAGACTGAGTTTCTAATAAGCAATTAAGGTCAGGTTTTGTTTTTACATCTGCTGTGTTTCCTTTTAATCACGTTTTGAGAGAGCATTAAAAACAATAGATTGAAGCTGCGTGTGTTTCCAACTTTTTGCTGTTTAGTTCCTTTCCCCTTGACTTTAACAGTAATTCTTGCCTCCCTCCCTCCCTGCCCCCAAGTTGTCCCTCTTTTCATTTAGAGTAGTTCCTGAGTCAGCAGAGTGTGTGTGTGACCTGCTTTGCTGCTGAGGAAAAATTACATCTCCTGCTGGAATACTTGAAATGTATTTCAGTGCAACCACTACTTAGTCCAGCTGCAAGTCAGAGTCGTGGCACAGCACCAAGAGAAAAAAGAATAAATGCATGAAATCTGGTAAAATCACAATTCTTTGTGCCTTGCTTTTATGTGGTGTTTATCCACATAAGCATATATGTACAAATATATATAAACATAGAGGAGGCCCGTGTTCTTCAAAATACAGAATTGCCTGACAATGCATACTGGTGGTAAAGAATACAATGGCAGGCAATTACAGCTTAATTTGAAGAAGATAATTTTAAATTATCTGTTGATGTCTTCAGTATACTTGAGAATATTATTTTTTTAATAGAGATAAATACATAAGGAGACATGCTGCCTTCTACCTTTGAAGTTCTTTAGAATATAGAAAAAGAAATCATTACAAGTGACTTTTCCTTATTCCCTGTTACTCTTTACAGGTGTGATGTGATATGCTTGAAGTAAAATGTTTCGAAAGTTGGCAATTTTCACAGACTGTCATCCATTACCTGACCTATTACCCTGAAGTGTTATCTCAGGAAAGGTGCTTTGTTTTTTTTCATGCTTGCATTTCTGGATCTAGTATAAATAAATGTGTAGAAATTTAAAGAAAATTCACCATAACCAGTTAAATATTACTATATAAACACGTGCTATTTCTCTGCATAAATCTGTTATTATTTCCTTCTGGGCCATACATATAATAGTAAGATTGAAGGACCTGGTACCACAGTAATCTCGAAGTTACAGAGCTGATATCAGAAAAGAGAATGTTGTCACTTTTCAGATTCTTTCAGACATTAGTTTAGTCTCTTCTGAACTTTTTAGATTCTTTCATTGAACTTGTGTGACTACAATTACTAACTCTTACAGATCCATTTATCAGCAGAAGTATTTAGGCAAAGCTTAGGGAACCAGCATGAATTTAGCCTAAAATGAAAAAAAAATAAAGCAGTGTGGGGAGAGGAACTACAGGTTTAGATCATGAAAGGTTTTAATGAAGAGCACAGATGACACAGAAGTGCTTGTTGAAGGTGGGAGGTATGGGGAGAGCTGGAGGGCTGGAGTGTGAGCCAAGCTATGAGTATCATCCAGTTGGGGATGGTAGAGCAACAGGCTCATGAGCTGCCAACAGGGAAGGAACAGAGCTGCTGCTACCTGATTATCGGGAGGGGATGGCACAAAATCTCAGCAGGGAATTCCCCTCTGACTTCAAGGGGAATATTGCATTGCTATTAGATCCTGGAGGAAATTGCATGCCATTTTTTTCTGGAGAGATCAAACCTCTTGCTTGCAGTGAGGCAATGAAAATCCTGCTAAAAGTGTAAACATTCAGATTTATTTAAAGTTCAATTTCAGCCTTTTTTTGTTGTTGTTTTCTATCACCAGCTGATCATTACCAGTACTCTGCCGTAAGAATCACATTAGATACAAATGAAATTTATATCTAATGATCCATTTGTGTATTTCAGGACCTATTAACCCTGTTGTCAGTAGACTATGTCCTTGATGCAGAATGGTAAATATAAATGTAGATGGAAACTACCATAACAGTAATCAAGATGAATATTACAGAGAGCCAACATATTTCTGAACACAAGCTGAGTGACTGAAGTCAGAAGAAACTTGACCTCTGCTCCTGTATAATCCACCATTACTGAATATGTTATTTGGGCTTTGTATCTTCTTTCTAAATCTGTGATGTATGCCACTGCTTCAACAGCAAAATCTCTTGGTGCCATTGATTGGAATTTCTCAGCCTGAGAGTTCTTGCGCCCCTTTGGTGATAAAAAAACAGCTAACATTAGGGACAATCTCTTTTATATTTAATTTGTAGGAAACAAACAAACAACAACAACAACAAAGCACAAGAATGTATTGAAACTTCTACTGTAATATAGCTTTTGTCAGAAAGAGGGACAGGTAGAGGATAGGCATACCTTTTTTTTTTTTTTTAGAAAGTACAGAAACACTGGAATGATAGATAATTTAATTTTCTGCTATTTTGGAGTAAATAATGAAGGAGCCCCTAGCCCTACCACATAGGCTGCTTTTGAAGATTGTGCATACATTGCCATTAACAGAATAAGATGTAAGAGTGATGGATAATTTATTGTGGTTAAAGTTGAGTATGGTTATGCTTACAGTAATATCAAGTGAATATCATTCCTATTGAATTTTAATTAAGATAGGAGGTTGAATATATTGTCTTACTGTTAATAGCAGAACATGCAATACCAAGGTATAATTTGTTACTGCTGTTAAAATTAATGTTTACCTTAGAGAATATACATGAGTAATCTTAACCCATTTCAGTATGAAGAGTTCTTATGCTGCAGGACATATTCTGTTTTTTTTTTTTTCCTTAGATTTAAGCACTTTTGAGGCCACACAGAGTTGACAAAGAGTCAGGAGAAGAAAAAAAATCTGTGTGAATTTATAATGAAAGACTACATCTGCACTCAGGAGTTGAACTGAGGTTGTACAGACAACGTTGGTTTTACTATTTTGGTCTTTGGAATAGCTATTGCTAAAATTCATCTATATACTTTTAAAGGTCATTTCCTACACTTTTCAGACCTGAAGGAAAAGTGAAAACAGACATGTTTATTTCTGGATTGTACTGATCCGTACATCAACAAAGCAGAGACTTTTAGACAAATCAATCTATGCTAGTATTTGAATGAAAAAATGGTACTTTACATGAAAGGTATTCTAAGGCATTTTAAGGCTTATTTCATTAAGATTTTACTTCTAGGAGAGTGTATTCTACAGACCATTACTGTTCTGCTTATACACTCTTTTGCTGCAGTTTTTCCTCTTTTATGCTCTTCTTTCCATCTATTCCCTTCTCTTATATTTGCTTCCAGTTTTGTTCCTTCTCCCATGTTTGTAATTTGCTCAATGCATGGCACCTATTTGCTATTCTTCATCCCAGGATACACACAAGCATACTCAAGGATTTGTATTTACAAGAATTTAATATCAGTCATGTCTTGATGGGGCATATGAGCAAATAGAATTTTTCTGTAAGGAAAATAACTTGGTCAAATTTGAGCTTCTCCCCAATACAACACGGATGTGGAACTACTGGAAAGAGTCCAGCGCAGGGCTACAAGGATGATCAGGGGCCTGGAACATGTGCCCTGCAAGGAAAGGCTGAGAGAGCTGGGCCTGTTCAGCTTGAAAAACAAGAGGTTAAGGGGGATTCTGATCAGTGCCTATAAATACCTGAAGGGAGGCAGGGGGAAGGATGGAAACGGCCACAAAATGAAGCACCAAAAGTTCCACAGGAACTTAAGGAAACATTTATTGACAATGAGGGTGACAGAGCCCTGGCACAGGCTGCCGAGGGAGGTTGTGGAGCCTCCTTCTTTGGAGATCTTCAAAACCAACCTGGATGCAGCCCTGAGCCACATGCTCTAGGTGACCCTGTGTATGCAGGACAGGTCAGACTAGCCGATCTCTAAAAGTCCCTTCCAACCTT
Organism: Nothura maculosa; assembly: GCA_032353885.1. Taxonomy (NCBI): domain Eukaryota; kingdom Metazoa; phylum Chordata; class Aves; order Tinamiformes; family Tinamidae; genus Nothura; species Nothura maculosa. Next base: position 124,630 of record JAUBOD010000434.1, on the reverse strand, counting down.
AATGATTCTATGATTCTATGAAGTTATTGTTATGGAGCTTTAGCAGTGCAAAAGCATTCATGACTGATGGCCTGCTTTTGATCATTACCGCATTATTATCATAGAGATTTGCCTCTTTGCCAGTGAGTGCCATGTATATCCTTATGTCATAATTTTCAGATACACATTCTCATACAATTTCCTGTCATTTAAGTGTTGTTCAAAACTATCTTCCAACTTCCTTTAACTTCCTCACTTCCTTATATCTTCCTACTGCATCTTGTGATTAATTTAATTATGAACTTTCTTGAGTGCATTCTCTTTGTTGCACAGTGCCTGGCAGAAGCAGCATTACAGCAGCCTAGATGACAGCAATTTAAAGTATGTAACACCACTACAAACATATGAGCTCACGTAACTATCATTTCAAAAGCCTGGGATAAGAACGTTAGGAACGAAGCCACAGAGCACAGACATTATTCCCTGCCATAGTCCCTTGGTATCAGTTTCCAAAAATCCATCTGGCTTAAAGTATTGCCAAAATTACCTTTTGGTCTGATCTGTTGATATATTCAAGTGTTATTAAGTGCCATTCAAGTGCCTCAGGGTAGGAAGTTTGTATTCACTCCCATATTCACCTAAGCATGTGAAAATCCTTTGTTGCCTTATGGGTCTTAAACATCCATAGCAACGCTAGATTCTATGGAATGGTTCAGCTTTCTCTTTGTTGGGAAAGGTAACTGATGAAATCTAGCTTTTCAGATACAGTGGGAGTATCTGCACCTGTTTCTCAGCCTTATTTAAATGTGTTTTTCACTGATAAGCACGTTAATAATAAAATATTTATAATTTCATTTGTTTATTTTCATTGAAACAAATTAAGAAAGGATCAATTCCAAAATCATTATTTTTAAATAGTACAAAATAATTACACTTTTAATATTCTATGCTCACTTTCTATTGTACTGCATATTTTACTTGTTACTGTATGTTGTTGTATTCTCAGAGGACCAATTATGTTTGGATGAAGCTGGATAACAAATACTGTGCATAATAGCTTTTCTGCCCTTGAGATTTTGTGCTGCTCCTATATTGAGCACGCACAAATGCAGACATACACAATCAATCACAAAATTTCATATTTTATTTTCAGTGTATTAATTACATTCAGAAGGATGCTGCCTATCACATTACTATAATTCTGTATGGGTTTAGCTTTTGGAATCACTAAGTGTATCAATTAACTTATATCACTTGAAGTACATAATGCTTCACTTGTTACAAAATGGAGATGGAAATAATTAGGCATTTATTTAATCTTGCAATTTTTGTAAAACTGGTTTATTTTTGTTTGTTTGTTTTCTTTAGAGCATAGCAACATCATACAACCTCAACTTTGACAGAAAAGTTACCTGTTTATCTGGTTATTAGGTAAATGAACTAATCAACTGTACTTTTATGGAATTTAATTACATCCCCAGACTTGCGTATATCTTGACCACTGCAGGTACGCAGAGCAGTTCAAACCTCAGGCAAAATATGATGCCTTTCTACTTTTCCTGAAAGTGGGGATGGAGTTGGGAATGGAGGGGTTCCTTTTTTGAAAAAAAGTCTTGAAACACAGTAGTATTTGACACTTAGATAGGATCTCACCTGTTCAGAAATAAGTGAGTTTTGAAAATAATAAAGATTTTTTTTCTAGGAAGTCCACACAAATGTGTAAGCATCAAGAATTAACAGTTTTCCATTTTTTAAGGCTGCTTTATCTAGGCAGAACCTACAAAATGGATCTGCAAGGTCAGTCTCAGAACAAAAACAACAAAAGAAAAGTGACTTAGGTGTAATTTCCCCATGATTTAGAACACAGAAGTCAGAGGGAAAGGGCAAAGAGATGGGGATGAAGAATGCTATCCTACAAAAGTCAATAAATCTCTACAACTGCCCCATTCCTCTGTACTCTTGCTGCTGTGCCCTGGTTTTGCCCAATGTTAAGCAGCACAGAGGCACTCTCCTCCAGCAACAATCCTTAAATTTGCCAGGTCTCCTCCCTAGAATATATCTTGTCCAGCTCAAGCACTGAACCAGTGATGTATGCCAGGTTGATGCAGTTTCTCTCCCTTTTCTTAATTGCTGTTACATGTTCAGAAGCACTGTGCACCAAAGCATGTACTGCAGAAAGCAATTTTCCCCAGATCTGTATGCCTTGGCACACCTCCATCAAGAAATGAACCCCCCTTGCACTACATGCAGCTGCATGGTTCAAATGTGGACAGTCTTGAACAGAATTTGAAGCTGGAATTACTCAGGGAAAATGCAATGCTTCCAATTCAGGCAGAAAACACTTTCTGCTTTCCCTTATGACCTAAATGTCAGTACTTTTTATCAAAGAATCTACCACCACAGTGCAAATTTTCCTTTTTTTAATTCACATCTGACAGATCACTGGTGCATATGTCAGGTCAGATTAATACAAACAGAAATGTGGAGGGAGATTATTACTTTTACTTCCTGAGTCTATTTTCATTTTCAATTGCTAAGAAATAAATATACAAATAAAGGAAATTAGATTTGTTGCTGTGAACAGGGGTACCAATCTTTTTACAAAAGTTATTCCATTCTGTTTGGTGATAGGAAAAAGTCTAACTCATGTTGCATGTGTAGTCATTTCTATATTCACTGGTAGCAAATGTGACAATTAATTTTTAAGCCTATTTGTGATCATACTGAATTTTATAGAAATACAAATATCTTTGCAATCTTCGTTTGCTTCAAATGTGGTATGGCTATGTGAAAAATAAAGACTACTAGAATAGCTCCCATAAAAATTAGGAAAATTGATTTACAAACCTGAGAGGATGGAGCAGTGGCCCTACTTCTTGCTTGGAAATTGATACATCTTTGCCTTGTATAATGTCCCTTTCGTTACTATTCTTTTAAATATTCTAATGAAGCAGTTTATTGGCAGGAACATTCACAGAAATATTTGCAGAAATAGCATTTTTTTAAAAAATACTGCAAAATATTTGTAGGTAGCAAATTTCAGTCTTGAAACTTCAACCACTTGCAAACAAAATTGCAATCTAGAAGTTGTCTTTATGCATCTAGGGAGTGGATACTCTGAGGATGTGATAGTCAAAGAGCATTTGCAGATTTGATGATCTGAGATCTGATCTGTTCATGCTTCGAAGCACCTTTCCAGTGGTTAAGAAACTTCAGTGACTTTTATCTCCACCTTTCATCTTGAGGAAATTCATAGGCCTAGACAAGAAAAATACAGCTGGATGCCTAGATCAATCTCTACCTAGGTAATAAAAAATAGCACTTGCCACATATTGAATCACTGTAGAAGTTCATACGTAGAAGTATTTGCAAAAATGATACAGCAAAATTTTAAATGATACACCAGAAAAGTCCAAGTTTTTGAGATTGAAATTACCATGTTGGTTTTCAAGTTAGCTCTTAAAAATAGTTAAAATTTACAATTTTATAAATAAGAATGAAATAATTAAATACATTTTTAGAGGTCCTTTTCAGAGACTTGTCAGAGACATGTTTCAGGCTGGAGACACTTTCTGTGGCTGAATTTGAAAGCCATGTAAATAGGGAGTTTAAAAAGGAACTGCTAACATATCCTTTTCTATACATCACACCAAGCATTTCAATGGTAAAACATTGTATTCCTCTTTCACTTTTTCCCTATTTTAATTCCTATTTAATTCCTATTTTCATTCTCTTACATTTTTTTTTGTTTTTTTCCTTTTTCCTCAGACTTAGGTTTAACATTTTCCATTATAAGGGGTCTGCAGGCATTAGCTGACTAGGACTAGGCTGTGAGGATGCCATATGCAGCCTTACATTTAGACAGGGGTGCAGAACAATATATAAAGTAACATGAATTTATGCGGGGCGGGGATGGGGAGCTCTTGGAGAACTTTCATAAGAGTCCTCTCTTCTACAAAGCACAAGCAGCAGTGCAGGATCAGATGTGTCAGTAGGCAGCTACTAAATCCTAGCCACAGGATTGGATGTCTGTGTATGCTTTCAATTATTAAGGACTGAACTACTTGATGCATGCCAAAAAAATAATGTGGTAGGATAAGAAGAAAAATATATTCATGAAGAATAATCACATAATATATATAAAAACATTTTCTAGTGGAACTTTCAGTATGAATAGTCCAGTGCAACAGGTGCAACATTGCTTCGTTTTTTAATTTATTTTTCCAGTCCTGAGCTTAGGAAGAAACATATATAGATATAGAATTGAAACCCTGAGAGTTAAGCTCTCAGGAAGTTTTTTGGGATTTAGTTTTTTCAAGCCTGTGCTGAGGTGGCCTATCTCAAAGTTTTCTATTAAATGGTCAAAGTTCACAGTTGTCTCTGTATTTTAAGAATATTTTTTGGATCATCTTTGGCCCTATTTGATTTAGTTCCAGTTTTCAGAGGCTCACGCTGGTCTGTATGGCTGCACTTAGGTTTCGTTTCACAGCAGGGACTGCTCAGTGATTGTTGGCTAAAACAGATGCCTGATGTACTGATTTTATTATTCCTTCTTTTCTCTCAAGCACAAGGAAGAAGTAAATTCTGCCTCTCTCAAGCTCACTCCTCCTTAGTCTGGCTACAGATTTGGTTTGGCTTCTACCTGTTAAAGGCAAAGAGGGAAGTTAAATGAGACATTTCCCATGCTAGACATAGGTCCTATGCCTATTTAAAATCTTTGTAGGTTTTTGTCAAGGTATAGGAAACTAGCCCCAATCTTGATTAAGTGTTTATTTAGGTTAGCAAGTACTGACTGTCTAAATCTCCTTTCCTCAAGTCACGGTGCTATTGTAAGCTACAGTACTTTCCTGCTCCCAGACCTGTACTGTTCCTAGATAATAAACCGCTAATGTATTTTCTTTCTGAAACAGTGAATAGTGTTTTCTTAATTTACAAATTTCTAAAAGCTTTTGGACAATGACAAGCTAATTTGAATTTTTCAGATGAATTTTGGATTTTGAGTGCAGCCTTGTTTCCAAAACTGCCTCATAGGAAAATTATAGGAAAACTGCCAGAAAATGAGAGAGAAGTATGAAGACTGTAGCATTTTATGGCATCTGTTTTACTTGAAGATCTCACTTACCTATTTTGACTACCATTTAAGTCTATGATTGGTCATTATATGGGCTAGGTACTATGACAAAATCTACTGGATACATTTTTCTCTCATTTTTATGCATACCTTATGCATAAAATGCTGCTAATGCCCTTTGCCATGAGTGCTGCTCAGAAATAGACACATATGTCTTTCAGCATACAGAAATAATTCCTTAAAAATATTTTTTTTTACCAGAATCTGAGTGTATTAACTAATTTCACATGAATTGCATATATGTGTAGGTTGTGGGTGTTTACCATTAGACACTTAATAATGATGTGATGCCAAAGAAAACACGTGGTCAGCCAGCTCTCCTTAGAAAAGAATATGGTGAATAAATTATTCTCTTCAAGGACCTATAAATATATGCTTCTGAAACTGATCTCAGGACAGCCAGTACAGATTGGATGAGTACTTTGCTAGGCAAAAATATATTTTTATAGCCAAATTTTGCATATTGGCAACTGATGGCTCTGGAAATAAATATACTGGGCAGAATGCTACAGGGCACTAACTTTTCAGGCCACAGAAAGATTCATATATATTGCTTTTTCCTAGATGGGCAGTAAAACATATAAAATTATTATATGATTAAATATGCAGAAAATGGGCCTTTTTTTGTCAGATAAATAGAAATTATACTTTTTATGAAAATAGGTACTCATTATGAATTTTAGGTCATCCAGTTGATTCAGAATGGCATGGCCTAGTGAAATATTAAAAGAGGTCCCTACATACCTTATTTTATTTAAGTAAGCTCTCAAAAAGAAAATGATTGTTTAAATACTAATTTTTGACAGGTGTGTTATTGTATAATGAGGAAGCACAAACCAACAATAAATTGGGTTTGTTAGCTGACTAGTGAGCTTTAAGCACTTACAAGGGAAAATATAACAATAAATTGTGTTTGTTGGCTGATTGGTGAGGTTTAGATCATCATAGGATCCAGACAGAAAATTAGAATCAAGTTTGAGTTTAGATTCATCAGGTCATTCTTGATCTGATCTACCAGTTAGACCAAATGATTGCTTTACTTATCAGGTTACACTGGCTAATTGACTTAGACCACATGGTCTTCCATTTGTATGCTTCTCCTTTTTTTATTCTATTTTCCTGCAAATGTACTTTACCCTTTAAATCTATACACTATCTAAATACACTAAAGCTGTATTTAAAAAGGAAAAAAAAACATATAGCTTTTATCACTTTCTTGGAGTATATAAAGGCAATGGGTCTATTTTCTGCTAAACTGTGGAAGGAACAAGCCTCACCTTCAAGATTTAGTGAAGTGCCTTAGTACCTTCGTCCCATCTAGTGTAGATTAAACCTGTCTGGCATTATTTTAGCTTATTCTCATTATTTATTAAATTCTGAGAAATTGCTATTAAGCACTATGCTCTATATTTTATGGCATCACAAATCTGCTCTCTTTTAGAGAATTAATGGGTGAATTTCTGTCAAATATGGGGGACTTTTTAATAATGAGAGTAAGGAAAAAGTACTGTCAGATACCAAGGGATGAAAAACATCAAATTTAGAAGATCATCTGCTAATATGTCAGTGACTGCTTCTTTCAAGTCTGATCGTGACTATGCTGAAAATACTGACAGGTATTTTCCGGGAAAAGTTTTTTCATTCAGTCCTATGCAAGTGCACTCAAAGGAGGGCCTAAAATATAACCTTCAAGCACATGTAATCTGTCTTTTTATATAATTTTAGAAAAACCGCATGTTTTTAGCAAAAAAAAAGCTATAATGCTTAACTTCAAAGAAATGTGTTCAAACCTTTTCAAACTATTTAGAGATTTTTTCAAAGCTGACGCATTAATTAAGGTATTTATGCACTGGTCTATATGGTTCACAACTAATGCCTCAAAGATCGAAAGAATAGGTGGATAAAAGTTACAAGAAAATAGAATTGAAAGAGAATTCCAGTGTCTGCAGCTTAGTATAGCAATATTGGGCTTAAATAACAAGCAGCAATTTTGTGAGGTCAGCACCATACAAAAAGAATTGTTGCAGGAAAAAAAAAATGGAAAAACAGCCTCCTTTTAAATAAAGGCTTCCAAATAACAAGGAAAACTGCGGAGGAGGAAAAAAAGCTGTGAAATAACATTTTTTGATTAAAAATAATCAGAGTCAAGTTGAAGGAAAAATATGCAAAATTGACAGAAAACGGAGGGGCCACAGCACTGTACAGATAATATAAAAAGCAGTACAAAAGACAGAATGAAAAGTACTTGTTATGATTTTCCATGTGGATAACACTACCTTATTCTGACCCAATGCTGTAGCTAGCTCGGCAGGACATTCATAGAAAGGATTCATAAAAGTTCACAGACAGCAATGTCATCTCTTGCTGGGCAGCAAGGTGACTCAGACTGTGGATTTGATCTCTTCACAATACATTTTGAGAAGGGTTCCTCTCTAGCATTCTAACAGAATTAAAAGACATTACAAAAAAAAACCCTAGAATTGAAGCTGAGATCAGAAATATACCCCCATTATGCCATTCTCCAAAAACAGGAATTATATTGTTTTGGGGTGTTTTTTTTTTTTTTTTTTTTTTTTTGAAACACTGAAAAAGGACTGAAAGAGAAGAGTTGGAATATAAAAAGGATCACAGGTGAAAGCACAAAGTTGTACGTAAGATTTTAGCTGCAGCTACAAATATCTCTGTAAAATGGCTATCCTAATGTAAACAAATGCATGGATGAGCACCACGTTCTTTCACAATGCAAAACCTATAACTTTGGGATGTGTAGTTGTATGGAACACACTTAATTCCTTCATCTACCTAAAGGCACAGACTGTGTGCTGGGATATTATGGTAATGTTGCCATCACATAAGGAATATTTTTAAAAAAACTTCCCTGTGATATGTTTTTGCTAGGAACAAACAGAAAGTTATATGCAAAAGCAAATTTGATAAATTACACTTTTGCTACTTTAAGGACTTTAAGTATATGTAGTTTTAAAATGATATAGATTAGTCAACCTCATCTTGACTGGGTCATTTCCTGTAGATTGGCTGTCAGTCCTTTCTATCTGCAAAGTCATTCCCCTGGTTCTCCTGGTTCATTATAGAACTGATTTGGATCATTAGACTGGTTCTTCTTGGGATTTAGCAGATCTTAGTTTGGACTGAGATTAAAGAGAGAAGATTCTTGGATTAGTTATATAATGGCTTACTCACCACAACCTGTTGAGAAGCTGCAGTACTGTAACTTGGGGAATAAACATATTTCCAGCTAGAAATCTATGTTTCACCTATTTTTTTTCTGTTTAGAGAGCAGGATTATGTATATGAATCTCCATTTTCTGACACTAACTTCCTCCTAGGAAAATATCTATGAAGAAGTTTTTAATTCAGATATCTATTTTGGAGATACAAAATTACAAAAGCTAAAATCTGAAGCCACTAAATATAAATATAAATACAAATACAAATTAAATTCTTACCACCAAAAGAGTTCTGCTTCTCTCTGCAGACTTCTTTGGAAATAAAGTCTAACCACTCCCAGTGAAGGATAGCTAATGTCAAATCTAATTACAGAATATCAGTCACAAGTATCCTGTCCCATAACTCAGATCTCCAAAAATGTGAGTGAATAAAATATCCTAAGATTCTCCTAAAAGATATTTGTAATTTGCTGCCTGTTTCTAATGAACCACCATAACTGATGATAGCTTTGGTTCAAATTTTAGATGTTGGCCTTCATGGAAGAAGGGGAGGAAAGAGTACATCTTTCTGTGTAATTTGGAAAGAATACTACTGATCTTCTCTCTGGAGATTTTAGGTTATACTCTGGGGAGGAGGGGGAATTAACAGCTTTTACACCCATCTCCTGTCCATAGTCTTCTATACTGTCCTCTTTTTTTCTATCTTACCAGATAGAAACCAGAAATCTTACTATATAGAAACCAGAAAGCAGAAATCAGAAATCAGCTATCTTACCAGAAAGCTGACTCTGTCTCAACTCAGAGAGAGATGAAGGGTGACCTTTGTTTTAGATATGTCAGTTGAATTGAATCAACTGACAACATCATAGTTCAGTGGATCAACTCGAGGTATAGCTGTTTCTGGATGAGCTCATGAGCAGCATGAATGTTTCACTGAGCAAGCCTTGGAGAGTAGTGTCAGTGTGTTTCAGTTCTACAGCCCTACACAGTCTATAGAGGCTGAAAAACTTAGAAAAGAATGCTGGAGAGAGCAATGGGTTTGCATTAGCTTCCTTCCCAGTCACTAGGAGTGTGCAGTCATAGTAGGAAGCTTATGATGAAGATTTGTAGTGGGAATCAGACTTGTATTGTGATTAAATTGTATGTTGTGGTAAGAGTAAGCTACATTTGTGATTTTGGTATATTGATGTATTACTCTACTAAATCAAAAAAAAAACAATATTGTGTCAATGCCTTTAAATAAATAAATGTTGATATTAAGCATTACACTCTCCACATGTGGACTATCTGAAAGAACTTGGTCAGTGACTCCTGGATTCTTGCAAGTGGTTAAATGCATCTTTAAGCTTTAGACAGCTGCATCCCCACAGGAGTAGGAAGAGGATGAGTGTGAACCTTGCTTTACTGATAAGTTTTTCTGAGGAGCAGACCAGATGGCTTGTTGTGACAAAGGACAGACCGCAAGCCTCTGTGAAAATACAGTATCTTCACTTGGGATGGTTATATTATAAGCATGAGACCTGAGCTAGCATAACAGTATAGGCATAGCCCATGCTTTTCACTATTTAGAAAGATTTCTATGCTTGCTAAACCTCTTTTGCTACCTATTTTCTGAGTTAGCATTCCTGTATTCCTTTACCTATTCCTATAAAAGAACTCAGTTCAAAGATTAGATATTCTAAAAATCAACTTGTAACAAAACCAAACAAAACTGTAGAGCTTATATACAATAATAAAATCGGGCATATATAAATGATTTTCTTAGTCATAGCATTACTTCTTCTGAGCAGTTTTAGTTGTGTCAATGTGTTACAATTTTATTCACAGATTGCATGAAAGACATGCAGTTAAGGGCCTTTGTTTAGGTCATGCTGATTCTTTTCTCATGCTCTTTTCAGTTTCTCCTTTCTGGTTTGTGTTATAATGAGTTGCTTCTCTTGCCTTATCTAGACATGAGTTCTGTAAAATCGTGCCCAGATTTCCCTAAACTGGAGGTCAAAAGCCCATAACCTACTACATACTTAAATTTCCCTGGATTTTGTCATCTTTGGCTTTGAGTCATTGCCTAGAATTTGTGGGTCTCCAACAGCTTGATTACTGAGAGCAGCTTGCAAAGATGTAGCAATACTGGATGTGTCTATGCATTTGTGCAGACCACCAAGGAAGCACGTACATGCTAAGTTCCAGATGTCTCAGACTTAGAGTGTGCATGCTGAAATAGTGGTATACACATGCACTCTAAATCTCCTGGGCTCTAGAAGCTTTTGGCTTAATTGAACATGTGGTTCAAGCCTGACTTGTCTCAGAAACAGGTTATCTGTATTTCACGTGTGCAATTGCTCTGAGGTATCCCAGATGCATCAATTTTCCTGTTTTAATTTATCTGGAAAGAAAATCTGGAAAGAAATATGGGAACCTAACCCTTAATTTGAGCAGCAGTACGAAAATAGGAAATTAGTATAACTCTATATTACCATGCAGTATTGTTAAACTAAATTGGCTGTTGTAATCTTGAATGGAATTGTTATTCTTTTGATAGCTAGATATTACTTTGTGCATGTTAATGTGGTTTTGATTCAACAGGTTATATCAGCCTGCATTTTTTCCCTCTTCATGTCTTCTCTCCACTTTTTGATTATGAAGTGGATTTTGCTTTGATTGGCATACCAGTCTTAGCTTTCCATCCTGCTAAGGAGAAAGATTATTGAAGATACACCACTTTATCATTCTAGGTACTAAGCTGCTGGTACTGTGCAAGATGAAAAAGAACATAAATAGCAAATATATTTTATGCTTCCTTGTTAATAAGTTATCTGTCCTATCATTTTTCACCTTTGTTAACAAAAGTACTATGCAGAGTCTCCTTAGGTGTCATTTTTCTGGTTTCTCTTCTCCATTTTAAATCTGTTTCACATTTCCTGGATGTTAATTTTTGTTTGAGGTTTGTTTAAGTATATTACATTGTTAGTCTGACTCCTATTTGTGATGGGAAATGGTGGTCTGTGTGCATTTCTAAGAATTCTCCTAGCTCTTCACATTCATGCAATTCTTTCAAGGACTACCAAGCACATGTTGTTTTGCAAAATGTCATTGTCTGAATCAAAAGCATTGCACTTTAAAACATTGGTAAATGTTATAGTCATCTGATTTAATATATTTTGATACTTGTATTTTTAATATAGTTTTTTGACATTGAGCTTTTTCTTTGAAGGTGAATAAACAATTAAACAATGACACAGATTTTAGTGAGATTGTTTTGAGAACATTTCTTTGTAATCTTTATTTCCATAAAATAAATACAAAATCTTAGGACAGAATGCCAATATAGAAATTATCATCCTGACTGCCTAAAGGTTGATAATTATGAACGACTTGAGAATTGCTTATACAATAGATAATGTCAGACTACTTTACCAATAGCTGTTTAAACTGCCTAACAGTTAATTACCTATTTCACATCATCTGATGAACATGCTGAGTGAAATCTTGACATCTGTGTTGTCATTGAAAGTTTGATAAAAGTGGGGTTCCATTCTCTAGTTGAATGAAGTTACTAATTTATACATAACAGTTATTTAAACCAGCTGCTGTTACTAGTTAAAAATGTCTACGCAGTGGTAGAGGTATCTAGGGAGGCAGTCATAGCTGTGATGGGGGAGTTCTGAAAACAAGTGTTAATTTGGTAGAAACAAAAATTTAAACATTTTAGTTTAAACGAGCCTATATTGTGCTAACAGATCACAGAATCACAGCTTGAAAGTAGCAATGCAGGTCATCAATACTAAAATGAGCAAGTTGGATTTTGATCAAAAAAAAAAGTTAACACCAAAGAAATTTTTAAACCTAACCAGCATTTGATTTCATTGGATGTTGAATTTGGATATACCACATTGCTAAAACAACCTAGTAATGTAACTATTAACATTAAGCAATAATGCTGTAAATAAATATGAGAGAAATATTTTTTTTTAAATATAGGAACATCATAACTGTCTCTTCTGTCTTGTGCAGGTATGAAAATTTACCCCTTGAGGTTACAGAATATAGTGAAAACTTGATAATTAGCAACAACAGAACCCTGAAATACTGGAGTTATCTATGGAGGTACTTGCATGATGTGACATCAATCATGTAGGCACAGATAAAGTAGATTAGTTCCAGAAGCCACAAAAAGCCTCTCAGGGAATGACAGAGATACTTCTTAAGAAAAAAAAAATGTTTTGTTCATATCTTCACTTCAGAGACTTGTTTTCTCTCATGGCTGGAAATGTTTTATTGTAGTTATCTAGCAATTTTGCTGTAATGACAGCAATATTGTACTGAAGTAAAAAATATAAAAGGAGTGACAATGTAAAAAAACTTGACAAGTACTGTGTTTAAAAAGACATTTAGATGAAAAAGATTTTTAAAGTCTTTTTTAAAATTCTGATAGTGATTTCAGACTCATTGCCCCTGGGTAGTCTCAATGAAGAGTCTTAATGGGGAGGATGTATATTTGTTTTTTTATTTTATTTTCTTTAGCACTGTTGGTTGCTTCTCCTGCTGAATTTAACCAGAAACCTCTGGGAGTTAGTGCTGCTAAAAATCAGGCCTATAATAGCTAGTTGACGGGCATAATCATAAAATTAGCACTTGTGAGTCTCAGGATCTCTTTTTTAAAAAAAAAAAAAAAAAAAAAAAGCAAAAAGTAGATGGGAAGATAGATTGTCCAGACACCACGTTCTGACTAGTCAGAACTGCTATCAGCTAGAATAGTATTTGCTGCCATTGGATTGCTGCCTTCTCCCTCTTCTTGTCTATCATGATGGTGTGCATTGGATACCCCTTGGAGAGACACCTATTGCTATATGTTTATATATGTTTTATATGCCTAGCACAAAGAGAGTCCTGCAGCTGGTTGGTTGGTTGATTGTTAGGTCCTGTGAAAAGAATCCTAATCCAAAAAATTATAGTCAGCTGATTCATCACAGTACTAATTATGTAGCTTGCAGAAATTAATGCATTCAAAATTCACAAAATGAATTAGTAAACTGATCTGATTATTTTGAATCTGTAAATTTTCCAAGACATGAACATTTAAATAATCCATTTATTCGTTATTGTCACATATTAATTCATTCTTTAGTTAGACCCTAGTCAGACTTCTGTGTTAGTGTCATTTAAACTGCTGTTTTCATTAATGGTTATTATATCTGCTCCTGGAGTGTATGTAAATGAAGCTTAATATGAATTTGTCAGAATTATTTTAACTTAATTCCATTTGTCAGGCATATCAAGTGCATATTTGGTTCATTGTTTTGGGAAAGCTTTCTAAACTTGTCTTTTTAATTTCGTTTTGCATGCAGGGAGGATGCTTTCTTTACTATAGTCCACATTTCCCATGGAAGCAGGTTTTGTTTGCTCTCCAAATTGTGTCTGATAATCACATTACACACCAAAATCTGCATGCATTCTCCTTTGTGTGGTATGATGTTTGTACCCTGTGCTACTATCTCCCTTTAAGAGCATAGTGCAATGCTCTTCATGCAATTTATGTAGTTTATGCAATTTTAAGTAGTTTAAAATATACCACACAACTTGAGGACAAAAAATGTCCTTACTCTAGATATTATCAGTCTATATTAAAAGCAGACTTATAAAGAAGCAAACAAATCTCTGAATTCTTTTTAAAATTCTTTTTAACATAAATATAAGATAAAGAGAAATTATCAATAGGGCAACACAATTGTACCTTGTAGCTATATAAAAATGCCAGAAATTGTTAAAAATTATCTTGCACACACAGAGATTTGTTGCTATCTTTCTAATGAGTGGAATAAAAATGCTGTTCTTAGTGACAGCCTAGTGATACTTCTTTTGTGGTGTTAGTTTTTGGCCTCCTCATTCTTTTTTATACTGATTTATACTGATTACAATGATTTACAGATTTTATACTGATTATAATGTTACAGGTACTTCCTCAACTTCCTCCTTTCTTTGATTAAAAATAGCAAGTTTGCACCAGTGTGAGATCATTATGGTGGCCATAGCATCAATGCAACTTTTAGAAACGTGACGACAGATCTCAAATATTGTACCTCTCTTTTGAGCTTTTACAACCAGTGATTTCATTGATGTCATTCCTCATCTGTTTTGTATAAATATACATTCAAGTAGAGTGATAAATTCTCCCATGTTCTTGTTACCCCAAATTGGGAAAGAGTAATAAAAATCGTCAAAAAGAAAATAGCTGTTCAGACAGTAGGAGAACAAAGATATATTGTTTTAAGATATGTATGTTTTAAAACACTACAAACTCTTATCTGGTTACTTGTTTTGTTTCAGTATGAATGTCCCTAATAGAAGGTAAAATCTTAGAGACAATTTGTCCTTTTTACAAAAGCTTGGAATTTTAATTAAATGTTAGATTTCCAGATAAGATGTATTCATTGTTAATCATTGAACAGGCACAGACTTTTGTAAGTTTCTAAGCAAGCCAGAGTTCATGTATCACTTACTGCCAGACAATTCCACCGGCTTCTCGGAGAAGAGAGATTCCATTTTTTTAGTGATGATTTATAGGATAATCCTGCGATAGAGAGATGAATTTTAAACTCTGCATTTGTTCATTCCTCAGGTTTCTATGTTGCAGCTAATACTGTACATGACACTGAACTGTGCTTTGTCTGCCAGCTGGCATGCCCAGGGTTTAGTACAATTCTAAAATTCAAGTGTAACAAGTCTTGAGGTGAGAGGTAAAGAAAATGTACCCCAGTGACTGCTGGTCATGAACTCCATCTGTAAAGGAAAAAATCAAATTTGAAGACTCACCCTCAGTTTTCAGAAACACATGATCCTTTGGAAACAACAGCATAATTTTATGTCGGAAGAAAAGGAAAAAACTAAGAAACACAAAAACTTGTATAGAAATGCCTTTTGTACTTACGAGTTATATTTTTTAAAAAATACTGCGCCTCTTAAAACACAAACCAAAAGAACCCAGAAATGATTCTAATATGCTATTCAATCTGGGTTTTTTTTTTGACTTCTTTCACTGTGGAGATTTCAGTAAAAATAAAGTCAAGGTACTCCTCCTGGATTTTTTTATTTAGAATGGCTTCCCTCCCCCTATTATATCTTCCAACTCTGTTCTTATCAGTCTTCTGTGAATATTCTTAATGCCTCAACCAAAAGAACCTGATGTATTCCTGAAGATATTTTGTTGCAAATCACTTTTGGTGCTCACATGCCCTCATTTTCCAACTTGGTAACAAATAATGGATAAGTTTTTCTCCTGGCAGAGTCCTCATGTCTCACAATTTTTTTCTTAGAGCACAGTTTTTGGAGATATGATTATATATAAATGTTGGTTTTCATTTTTAAACTGATAGCCTACTCGCACTCAAAAGGTTAGAAAAAATATGTAAATGTGACTTGTATATCTAAAAGGGAGACTTGATAGTCGGAAGGCCAATATGAGAATTGACTATTAGAAGAAAAAAGGATGGCGTATGCAGTAAAAGCAGTTTCTTGTTATTTTGATGGCACAATTCTTGGTCTTTGAATATTCAGAAATTACAGGAACCCATCAGAAATTATTTTTATCCCTTCTGTTTTTATTTGTACATCGAAAGGCAGCTAAATCTAGAAGTCTTGTGCAATGTGCTTCTGAATTGCAGGCAGTGCAGCTCTCTGAGGACCTAGTGGCTTTTTTTCCATGATGATGTGGCCAGACACACTACTGAGTATATAGAGAATGGCTAAAGGTGCTAGTATTAGTGTGTTTGTATTATTCTCTTACACTAATTTAGAAAAGAAAATATAAACTTGCCCTAAAGGTTTAAATACTTGCTCAATTCAGCTCCCCTTTGGCAGATTACACCAATCCTACTGACAGCATGCTCAGGTGGCTGAGGAGGGCTTATTTCTTTCTGCAGCCTCTATTGTGGAAACAGTCATTTGCAGCAAAAGGCAGAAATATCTTCAGCCAGTGTAACTGTTTTCCCGTCATAGTGTGTCTGTGGCCTCAGAGTCAAGGAGAGAGAATTAATGAGGAGTATAGACATAACTTCTGGAAAAGAAAGGACCACGTGTTTGTTACTGTGGGAAGCTTAAAACCCCAACAGATGAACCAGCTGCTCAAACTGTTCATTTTTTAGCTAGTTCCTAATCAAATTAAATTCACCTTTCATCTGCCTCATAGCACAAGTACATGTCCAGCTTGTATGCATTGTGTTGTGGTTTTCTTTGTTTTTTTTCTTTTTTATTTTTTTTCTGAATTGCAAAGAGATTTCTCCCTCTGTGAATTAGATTTTAGTTGGACTTTTAAAATCATCAATTATTTGAACTCACTTCCCTACGTCTTTTTCTATGAAGGAGATTCAATATAACAAGATGATTTGAACCTACCCCCTACTTGTTCTCTAGGTTTATTCTTGCTTACACTTTTATATGATTTGGTTGATTAAAAGACAGATACAGTAAAGTCTTTAAATGTAATGAAGTGCCAGGATCTCATTTAATCTGGTTACATAGTGAAATTACCGGCATTAGAGACATAATTCCACAGTTTGGTTTATAATAGTAAAAATAATCCCTTCACATGCTCCTCCTTTGGTTCACTATCCTGTTTGTTGCTAAGAGACACTTTGTCAGGAAGCTATGAACCTTCTCAGCTTTATAATTTTTTATAGATTACTACCTTGCTGAGTCATAGAATGCTGCTGTTGTGCTACTGGAATTCGTTTCTTGCTGAAAATAATAATGGAACCATTGTGCAGAGAAGTAACTCCTTATTTTTCCAAAGCATGATTCATTACTCTTCAATATTTTTATCTTATTTTTAAGTGTATAATTTAATACTCTATGTAGTAGAACACTGCGCACAAGGCAAAGTCATGATTTTGGCAGTGTGGACATGTGGCATGGCCTTGGGTCTGTGCCATATACATATACATCTCACCATGTTCCCAACTACCTGCATTCCATCCAAGTAATCTGCAGACATCAGAATGATAGTCTGCCTCCCTGCTGTGAACCAAAATGTTTGGTGTGTTCTTTTTCATTTCACTTTTTTATTCTTCTAATATGGCATGTTTTTGGACTTTTATATGGAAAAGATTGCAGGCAACTTACATTTCTTTTAATTTTCTAATAGAAGGGTATGGTTTTATATGCAACTACTTTATTACTGAATTAAAATATGTATATTATTGCTTTTACTGGAATGTAAAAAGGTAGAGACTTATTTTCTGCATATGCTTACTTCTGTGTTGACCAGTTAGGTAGGTTCCAACACTTGAAAAAACTATGCTTGGCAGTTCGTAGAGCCAATGCTGTCCATACTGTGACTTCCTTTTGTTTCTTGCTGGTTCTTGCTCTTTCATGAGTGCTAAAGCTCCATTAACTTCATGTATATTTCTTCCTTATGAGTTCCTACAAAGAGAAACAGCATGATCACGACTAGCAAATGACCTGTTAATAAGGTGTGTGAAGCTGTCTTGTCATTAAACTAGGATACTTAATTTGAAAAACATTAAGAGCCTATGTTTTAGCCCCTCGGTTACAATGAATATTTGTCATGTTCATGTTCATATATGTTTTTTCCTAAATGCTTCAACCTAGAAAACATCTAACAGTTTCCTTAAATTATGCTCATTCTTAAGTTTATCCCATTCTAATTTACAAGTTGCCCTTACAGTCCTTATTTCTTCTTTTTGTGTGTCTTTCAATTGTTACTTGTGTGGCTTGCAGGGCCACACAAGTTTTTTGTTGTTTGTTTTGTCTTTATCCTTGTCCTTCTTTTCTCCCATTTCCTAAATCATTCCATCTTGGTTAATGATTATATATATAGGAACATAAAATTGACTCTCTTAGACTTTTTTTTCATTAAGAAGCTTGAACTGGAAGCAAACCTGTAGTAGTTCAGCTAAATATTTGTCCCGCTTACATCTAATCTGTATCCTTTTCTGGGCTGAAGCACAGACTATTATTTTCAATTTTACAGGTTTACAGCATCCTGCTGCTCCTCACTATAAAAAGTGATCCTGCATCTGGACCTTTCTACCTGCTGAGTTCTCTGCTAACCTTATGGCTTTCTGAAGGATCAAGAATAACTTCTGAAGGACACCGTTGCAGACTCAGACCCCATACTGTAAGGCTCTTCGGGCAATGCCTTTAGGGCAATGCCTAACTATAGGCATTACCACACACAATGTTTTGTATGCAACAATAAAATATAGTGAAACCTCAAGCAAAATTGCTAATAACAGCTTTAAAATGTATTCATGCAGAACTCTAGGTTAGTTTCCACAGTAATTTAAGTATCTAAACAAAATCACTAGCTTTAACTGAATTATGCTGATGTGGGAAAAGAATAAAAGAGGTTTCAATTTGTCTCTAGAGGGAAAAAAACAGTTCCGTTTAAGGTTATGCAATAATATACTTGTTCAATTAAGGCTGGCAAACTCCCTGAAGATTTTCATAGTAAAAATTGCAAGCAGAAAAAAATACATAAAACTATAATTCTTTTCATGAATGTCAGTCTCAAAAACAGTATCACACATATAGCCACTGAAACATGGGTTGGACTGAAGAACAAGTGTAAAAAGAGAATTTGTGCTTCAACAACGTAATAATTCAGTCAAAGATGGAAGCAATTTCAGTGCCTACTTGGCATTATGATAGAGAAGATTTCTTCACTGCTAAAATCTGCAAGCAGATCTTTATTGATTTTTATTGAGGACCCTGAGCACACTTTTAGGAAGACCCTAAAGTAGAAGAGTCACAAAGTGAGTAGCAATTGCAATGTACACTTACATCTCAATATCAATGGAATTCCCATTACAGTTCTCTACAATATGCTCATTACCATGATGCTAGCTGTTCTCAGTTGCTGGGAAGGAATACAGGGGTTGAAGCTGGCTCAAGCCTATTGCTTTCTTTGGAATTCTTTTGTAAGTGGTTAAGGTTTTATACTCAGTGTTAGATTGAGCCTCATATACATATTTGCCTGTGCTGGTCTGGCTATCTCAGAGAGAAATACACCAATTGATAAACTCAATTGATATAACTAGTTATCTGAAACAAAGCTCATCCCCTGGTTCCCTGCAACTCAGTAAGTCTCAGGCTGCTGGAGAGCCTGAGATCTCTCCACATAGCTGGGGCTGACAGTTATCCTTGCTGCAGAAGGTATACTTTTGTTGATGCTTTCTATTGCCAATTCAAGGAGTTAGGAGAGAAAGTTAACAGGGTATTATTTAGCATCAAAGAGGACGAGCAAGAGATAGATTAGATTTAAGGAGAACTAATAGGCTACAGTATGGTGCACTATGCATATCAGATAACAAAAGAAGCAATAATTTTGTAGATGTACAAATAACAAGGGAAGCAATAATTTTTTTATGAGTACACAACCTCAGGCTGACTCCTGTGTAGTGCAAGTCTAAGAGTTGTGACCTACTGTTCTTCATGGATTGTGCACATCCAGTATTTTGCAGCTGTAATAATTGCTCAGTCAGCATGCTCCTGTCTCGTTGTCCCATCTTCTGCTGTTTACCCTGTTTACCTGGTACACTCAGGACAAGAGGAAAGGTAAAACCCTTTCAATATGAGGATAACAGCGGTTGTAGAGTCTCCAGTCTTGGAAGTATTCAGAAGTTGGTACAATCCTGGAAAATGTGCTTTGGAGGGGACTGAAAGATCTCAAGAGGTCCTTTCCAACTCAACAGTTCTGTGGTCCTGTGAAGTGCAGAGAAGAAAAAAGAGATGTCCCTGAATTAACATATGCTCTGTCATGTGATTACCTAGATTTGCAAAACATTTGTTTAGATAACTTGAATTCAGTGAATCTTTTAAAGTTTTTTATTTGTGTTTCTATGGATTGATAGCGTATTTCTTCAAATGCTATGGGCAGAATGACTTGATGAATTACCATCTCTGTATATTAGAAGGATGTTATCTCACTCTTATCTTTGTTTTATGCTCCTTATCAGTTATTCTGAATCAGTTATTCCATCTCCTCACTGCCTTGGAGAAATATCCAGAATGACTCCTATAAAGACACTATATTAAACTCCGAGGAAGTTTAAAACAAGTAATAGGAATATTAATAACATGTAGAGGTAAATTATCCAAGAATCTAAATTTTGATTAACATGCTATTTAGTGGGAATTATAAATGACAAGAAGTACTGATAGCATATTTGCAATATTAAAGGGAATGCAATAACAAGTTTGATCAGTCTCATTGTCTTTGCTTGGAGTTTAAAAGTATTTTTTTTCATCTAATTGATTATCTCTCTTTTTCATTACACTGATATGCTTAATTAATATTTCTAGCACAGTTCCTCATAGCCCAGTTCAGCCTTCAGATAAACATGCACAAATCCCAGTGAAATCAATAGGAACTACACTTGAGTATTTGAGAGTAGGTTTGTGGCCTCTTTAGCCTTAACACAAACCAACATGCTATAAATTATTTTAAATTATATTGGAAAATAACCGTGATTTTCCCAGTGTACTTTATTCTGTTTGTTCTGTATCATTGGTTTTTGTTTTTGTTTTATTTTTTTTTGTTTTTTCCAGATATGTTTCCAAGTGAAGTCACATCCTGTGCCTAATTAGTTGAATTATATGAATGATAATCTGCTCAGAATTAGATAGTAGAGACTCAAAGTGCTTTTAGGAATTAATTCATGCTTTTTATGTGAAGAGCAATTTAGCTCTAGATCTGTGGCACATGTAATAAAATAGATTACATTGTCAAAGACCTCTTTTCTCGGCATGGGTTTTTAAATCTGAGTTATTTCTTCCTCTACCTATAAAAACATATATATAAATTATTCCTCTTACCTGTGTTCAGTGACCTGTGGATGAACCTTTTAAAACCACAAATGACCAGGTGCTGCAGATAGCAGTCCATTACTAGGCTGTGATCACAAATATTTAAATGAACATTTCATAGCTATAATTATAAGTAATATTACAGTTAACTGAGTTGCAGTAGATGTTTTATTGCTAACTGTGATGTTTTTGTCAATCTGAGAAAAATCTATAGAAAAAAATCTTTTTTAAAAAATATTTTTATGATATTAGGGTTTCTAAAGCCTTACAAGTTTTCTTGTTTGGGCTCTTGGGGCCTGATTCTCAGAGCAAAATTATGGACCTAACTAGTGCTATGTAGGATTTATTTTAAGTTACTGAATTAGAATCTTGTTCTATTTTTAATTAAACAATTTATCATTATATCAATATGTCATTAAGTAATGATAAATAACTGATCCAAAGACAGTTATTCTAGGTTACTATACACAATACCATACAATCCCACATTTTGGAGTAACTGTTTCATAACTATTTCATAATTCTTCAAAAGGAATTACTATTTTATCACTTAAATTCTTCAATTTATTCATTAAGCCTCAAGAAAAAGTGAAGAGAAACCCTCATATGAACACCTTCTTCACAAATTCAGAAGAAGTGTGTTTTCAGTTTGGTCTTTTATGTATGTGGAAAAAATAATCCACAGTAGATATTAAACTGGCACTCAGTGGACATCCATTGAATGTCTAAGGCTCTGAGAGCTGGAAGATGAAAATATCATCTGCAAGATGTTAAATAAGCTCACTGCTGTCCAATCTTTTCTTGTCTACATACTACTTTTAAAATCAGGCCATGATGAAACACATAATTTAAACACAAAAGTATTGAGAAATAAATCTATTACTAGAGTTTCCTTTCACATTGCAAAAATGAACTGAGAAGAACAATTTGACTTACCTCATTAGGATAATCCAAATAAGCAGACACTCGTGAAACACTTTCAAAGCTGCAGAAGCTGTTCCTTTTCTAATAAACTTTGTTATTTTTCATGTAACTTGCCATAGATCAATAAAAGACGTAAATAAAACAGGAAATAATTTGGCATTGCACTTAAATACAGAAACTCAAAGAAAAAATAAAAATAAAAGAAATAGAAAAATTGGTTTATATTGGTTATCGTGGCATCTTTTTCTGCAAGAAGTAGCCATATAACCAATTGCTGGTGATTTGTTGGTTTGCTTCTCATTTTCCTTTTTCCTGATTTCAATTTGTTATATTTTTTCACATATATTTTCATCTCTTGAATAGGCCACTGGACAATGTATTTTGGAGTATTCTCTGCAAGAAATTTGCTTGTGAGGAGTTATGCAATTTGATGAGCTCTTTTGATTTAATGAGACACATGACATAAATCTGCATCCTGATTAGATTAGAATAAAGCGTAAACTTGATATTCATGGACTCACAGAATAATTTAGGTTTGAAGAAAACCCTGAATGTTACTTAGTCCAACCTTCTTTTTTTTCTCTGCGAATGACTCTCAATTCCAGATTCCATGTGCCATTTCCATTTCTATTCCGTGACATACTTTTAAAAGTATTTCATAAACATATCTAATACATACATAATACATGTGCTGATATTGGCTGCATAAAAGTTTGCACAATATAACCAGGTAAATATTTGTAGTTTTTATACCTGGTGAGCTCAAGTTACATCTTCATTTTTCTTTCCTAAGATGTGTAATACTTTCTTTTGTACAGCTAGTTCATGAGAATGAGTTTTCAATAGAAAAGTGAAATTAAAGTGAGGTGAAAAATGTGTCAAGCTATAGCCTTTATTTAAATTCCTTGAAGAGGAAGGGTTATGCTGATTTGATCAGTAGTAAGTACACAACTTATTAATTCACTTCTGGTTGTGCTCCATTTAACTGTTTTTTACTCGAACCAGTTTGAAAAACTGCATGAAAAATGTGCCCCTCTGCTCTTATTTAGTTCAGTCTGGGTGGGAAAAGGAGCCTTTACAACTAAGGGAGCTACTCCACATTCCTTAACAAGCAGGACTGGAGAGTATAAGTACAAAGGTTGTGCTGTGTGTGCAAGATGATTGGGTGTAGCTGCCTAGAGGCAGAGAGTTCCTTATCAACAAATGACTTACCAGAGAAGGGGAACATATCAAGAAGTAATATATCTTAGGTGGGTGTGAACTCTGTAACTTCTGAGTACCCTAGCCAATGGGAAAAAGGAGAGGGCATACCTTGTAAGGGAAATGAAGAACAAAGGAGACTGTGCCCTCCTGTAATTTGAGAGATTCTACAGGGGTACATCCCTGTGGTCTCTCCCTTTATTCAAATAAAGTTTTAGGACTCCTCTTTCTCCTTTATGGACATACAGTTCTTGACAGTGAGATTTTCTGCACAAGTGAATAAAGTTATTGTTATCTATTGGTATTAACAAAGCCCATAGCTTATGTACAAAAGAAATAAAAAGACCATATTACTGTAGAAATGTTCAAAGTATTTCCTATTTAAACATTTGGGATAATTATTTTAGATTTTAAGCTCAAAAAGTCAAATGACAAATCTCTTCCTTCACCGAGTAATCATTTTGATTTTGATATTTTATACATATAATTAAAAGAAATAAATAGTTTTGTTTAAGAGTAAGAGAAGATTTACACTATAGTTAGCATGTGAAAAACTTGTTTGTAAGAGAAGATTTTAAGTACTTATTGCTTTTATTCAATATCATCATTCTGTTGGATTTTTACTTCTTGTCTAGAAAATATACTAGATTTTAGATTCTTCAAATTCAACAAAATTTCTGCATCAAAACTCTTCTTAAAACTGAAGAGTTAGTTTGCTTTAGCTTTGAAAATTTCAGTTGAATTCACTGAGTCCTAGTTAAGGATGACTGTCTATCACCACGTCTATACTCAAGGACGAATATACATAAAACTCACAAAATTCATACGAGTTTTTATGAAAAAAAACCTCACAAACGTTAAATCGTATCTTAGTAACTTTTTCTGTCAGCTTTAGCGTATATGATTTAATTTCCTGAACATGTGATACATCTGGCTGTTCTCCAATTACTTGTCTTTATTTGTTATACAATAGGGCCCAGAGGACCTGAGATTAGATTACATTCTTGTAAGAGCCATATGTCCCATATAAGACACAACCTCTACCAAAAAATCTTTCACTGTAAATGATAAAGTCAGTCTAAGGAAGCATTTTTATCTCCCATTTTACTTACAAGAATGGAGTAGGGGAAGATTAAGTGATTTGACCAAAGCTCCTGAAGAAATCTGAGTCCAGGGGTCTTCAGCTTTAATCCACTAGGCCATCTTTCTCTGCTAGGAAACAGATGTTAAATTTGTCATGAAACTTCTTTTCAGAACTCTGAAAGGAGAATATTCTCCAAAAATCATTATTTAGCAAGCTACCAGCTCTGCAATCTTGCCTATCAAGAGTTCATTCCATCTTTGTTGGCAGGATTTAAAAGATCTTTTGTTTTTGTTCACTGACTAGTGTAACTCTGCTTTGAAAGATATGTGGGTTGATAGCGGATATCATTTATTTATTTTGTAGGTAGCTTTTTGCAATTCTATTTTTTTTTTTGCAAAGGCTTTTAAGTGTTGTCGACTGAAGCTTCTGATGTCAAAAGTAAACATTATAATTATAAATATAATGCTGCAAAGTATTGTAATCCTGTAAGTACTGTAATATGTAGTAGAATTTTGTATCCTTCACTTTCCTCCCTTAAAGGCCTGAATATTTTTTCTTTTAAAAACCTCAGGCACATGTATTATCATACTGAAATTAAGCCAAATGTGTAAAGTGCATTACTTATAGAAGTAATCTGTATTGTATAAAATAAAATTCTCAATTATCAACTTCAGCAATTTATGGATTAACTTAGAACACCATTTGGCCTTCCTTTCCTTCTTTATTCTGCAATTCATATCAGTCTTACAGAAAATTGGCCTCGATATCAGTGATGCGTTGCTGAACTTAAGAGATCTCAAGAATATTCTACTAGATTTCTTTTTCTTTTTTTTTTTTTTTTTTGTAGAATTATTTCCATCTGGGGCCTAAATACAAACTTGGAAAATGTAAACATTCTATCCTCTAACCTTGTCTGACTTCAAAATGTTGGCAATTAACTTTTCTTGTCAATGAAGCACAGACTGGATTAAAAACATTGATAAATTATGTTTTTTTGAGTGTAAAAATTAGTCTTCCAGTGAAAGTTTAATGTACTTTTTTAATGTCTAAAAATTCAAGAAATAAATATACACTTCAAAATCAAGTAAAAATGAACACTGAATATAACAGTGATAATACTATATTCTGGAAAGCTGCATTAGTCAGATGGGATGATATCTACTGTATGCAAGTACTTCATTTGTATGAAAAAAATGCACCATGTGTGCATTTAGCTCCCTGGCTTAAGTCCATGCAACCATTTTATTGAACTTGATTAGTTAAATTCTAAAAATAGTCACTATTTACTTCTCTGTACTCAGTGAAGGCCAAACTATCTATCTAAATCTGTATTTCATGCAAAATTAAAAGCATATTCATCAATTTGCAGCCCACTATCATATGTTGCTACATCAAATGGAAATGATTTTGATATGGATGTTATCTAGCAATGATATTGGCTACTAACAGTTTGGAGAACTAAGAAAAGAATGTATAGGGCAAAGAGTTGAAAGGCACTGTTGGACGTCATTCTGATTCAACCTAATTCTCAAAGTAAGGGCTTGTGCTAGAAGTTAATTTTTCTTGTCATGTCATATTATCTTTCTCTGATCTACCATCATAGTATATTTTCTTTATAACTATTTTTTTTCTGGAATAGGTGGATTCCTCTTCCTAACTGTGTGATTGTGTTTTCACTTAGTTTTGCTTTTATTTTTCCCCAAATTCAGTTCTGAAGGTCTGAGATCCTGGCTGTGAATGTGTTCCTAGGTATTTGGAGGATTTAAGTTTATAGAAACATTTCTTTCTATAGATACAGAAAGAAATAGATACATTTTATCAACTTCAGCAATTTATGGATTAACTTAGAACACCATTTGGCCTTCCTTTCCTTCTTTATTCTGCAATTCATATCAGTCTTACAGAAATGTATAGATACATTTTAAGCAGAATTTAAGATTTTTTTTAATGAAATTTTAAATTAATATGATTGTAGCTGCTTAGAATGAAAAAAAATGTCTTCAGCATTAAAGTGTAAGAAATAGAGAAATGTTCTTTGCATACTCATTTCTACAGTATTCATATCCCAGAATCAGTGAAATGCACAAGTCAGTACATCAAAGGTACTGTTCATGTAGACTACAGCAAAATTTTCATGATGCAACACTGACTTGTAAGAAAGATTTTCTTTGAGTGGAATGAAGACATAGTACTTGTTCCATTTAGAATTGAGAGAGCTTTTTTTGTTTGCTTGTTTTATGGAACTGTACTTGCTGGTATTTTAAAAGTCTTAAAATATTAAAAAAATGTAATCTCTCAATTATGTTAAACTTGGTCCTGAATACCCTGTAAGCTACACAGACTAGTACTGTATTTGCCAGAAAGAGAAATATGGAAGCAATAATGAAACTAAAGTGGCCCTTTTATGTAATGGGAAATTCTAATCACTCCAGAACTTAAGCAAAAAATCCTGTTTCTTGGTCCTCATTGGACAAGATTATATGGTAGATCTGTAAATGTTATATTTTTATATGTTTGTAGACTTGAAACCAAAATATTCTAAGGGTAATGAAAGACTATCATTTTGCACTTTGATAAGGCATTGCAGAAATCCAATTATGAAAAATTTCTCTATGCTACATCTTACTGCTCCAGCATAGCACATGGAGTTGAGGCCCAGTTGTGTCTACCCATATCTTGCTGCTGACTCTGGATGATTCAGGCTGTAGAAAATTTTAGCCTGTGTAATAAAGACTTAGGATCACACTGCCTGGTCCTGGGTTAGCCATATTAGATATTGATTAATATTACTAATGAGGGTGTACAACTGTCTAAACCTCCTGAGTCCCCTTAGCTATTTCCAAATGAACAAGTCAGGCATCTATATATCTCTAATAAGAGCAAAGCCTTCTATAAATCAGCAGTGTCTGTTTCACAAAGAATACTTGCATTTGAAAATAGTAAATTAAAGCTATACATACTTCAGAGCTCTCTATAAGCTTCAGAGATCTGTATATGTGTTTATGGGAATACACTTTTGTACTAGTTACAGAAATAACTACCAAGACCCCTTTTCCTTGATTTTGGGGGCTGCAGATAAATGCTAAATTTCTGAGGCATTATGGAAGGAGAATTACAGATATTTTATCGTTTTAAATGAAATTCAAAGAAGTTTTAAGTGTCCAGAATGACAAATCTGATAAACAACTTTCCTGTCCTTCACATACAATAAGAAGTATACACATTTGTCAATATGGATATTGCTACAGTCACATGCCTAAAGAACATCAAAGTAGTGGAGTGGTTGTCAGCTATTTTTTGATTCAGTACCATGATTAGCAATGATATCTCTGCAATTTACTGTCCCTTACTGATTTCCTCTACACACCATCAAAAGTATTAAATTGTCATTTATTATCCTCTTTCTTTCTAAAAAGTTGTAAGAGTAATTTATACATGGATTTAACTCTTCAGTGGCATAGTATCAACTTAATGTTAGTTTTATAAACCAAATAAATCACTTGAAGGAAAATTAGGAATGGAGACATTGTCCTGTGATCCAGTTCTGATTCTGACTGCATCAGAATAATGATTCACAAATCCAGGCTATGCTCGTATACTAGCATTGCTTTAAAGACTCAGTCATTTCATAGCATTGAATATAAGTACAAGACATATCTAATACAAATATTTTGAAGTGATTTTATTCTTTTTATTCCACCTTTTATTTAGGCAACTAAGATTGGTGTCCTTTTGTTAATAAATTTGTGATTATTGATGCACATTACTTGTTCTACAGTGCTTTGTAAATGTGACTTTGTCTTGCTTTATAAATGGGACCATGAGACAAAGAGAAATCATGGACCTGGTCATACTGAACCCAGGAATGTGAGGAAGATAGGACTGAGCTAGTGCTGACCCAAAGTGATATGTCTTCCTGATTGAGTGCAGCATAGCAAGAATTTCTCAGGCTCTGAAATCAGCCTAAGATGCTGCTGCTATGTTGGCTGAGCTAGAAAGTACTAGATTTGGTGCAAGTACTACTAATACAGGACTTTTATTTACTCAAGATTCTTCTTTGTGTCCTGAAATAAATATATTTTATTTGAACCACAGATAGTTCATAGATTTGCAATCTGAAAAGATTTCTAATGGTGTATTTGCACCAGACCTACCCATACTCATATCTCTGGAAACTCTTTTTTATTGTTTTAGCAAATTTAATTTTTTTCCACATATTATGGATTATGCGTGGGTCATGGAATCCTGTAGAGTTTTTTTTCTGAAGGATAGACATTATAAGTTCTGGTGAGTAGGAGACCCATTCTACACTTAGGACAATGCTACAGAAAAAGTAACAGAATCAAAGTGAATTTTCTACCATGTAGTAGTCAGAACACAAACTACGAAACATCATAATTTGTGTCTCGGGCCAATGTGATGTCTTAATCCAATACCAGTTGCACTGTAAACAAATCATTGTTTAGTAAGTATGGTACCTAAATCTGCATTTACATTCTCCAATGGTTTGAACTGTGCTCCCAGAACCTTCCTGTCACAAACATTGACAGATCTCAAAATGTAGACTTAGCTCCATCCTTTATAGAGATTTGTTTTGAGTAATTTATTATGATATTGAAAGTCCAGTAAAAAAGAGAAGTTTTTTGTTTGTTTGTTTGCAGAATTAGACCTGTTTATCACTAATAAATATTCTCCTGACTTTCAAGAAAATGACAAAACAATACACAGAAGATAAATGAAGGGATTAAAGTGTTTACCTTAAACTGTGAAAACATTGAATATAGCTGTCATTTGAGAATAAAAACATGAGAACCTCTGGACATAATCACCCAGTCATGCAGGGTTCTCTTTTACTCAGCCAGCTGTCCGCCTATTTCATCAAGATAAACTGGCTATAAAAGAACAAAAATATAGAAAGGTAGTTACTCTATGTGGAATGTAACTTTAATCGTTATGATAGAAGAAATTATCAGAGTATTATCAGAATATTAGTGCCTGCGCAGATTTAGAGTAAATAAAAGGGAGAATTTGGACAAAGCATACACCAATCATCCAAAGATGTGAGAAAATTTGCAAAAATGAACATAATAAAAGTGCAGTTTGGATTTTACAAAAAAGCGGGACCTTGACTGTTATCTAGGTGCTGCCAGTTTGTGCTAATCTTTTCTTTCGTTTCCGTGCTTATAGGATATCGTTTCAGATGGATTGATTAGGTTGCATTTTGCATTTATTTATATGGAAATTTGTACTGTAAAGAATGCACAAACACTTAAAGAGACCACTGCATTAAGAGAATTATGTCCAATACTTTTTCAACATAAAAAAATTACATAAAGCTTTGTCTGCTTATTTTAAAGTGGCAGAGAAGGAGGAGCTGCAGCCAGTCAGTACGACTATTGACTTGATGCCACCATATTGTCTTCTAAAGGAATAGGACAATTGGGGAGAATTTATTTCATTATTGTACCAGTGTTTGCCTTGTGTTTGGACCAGATTTTAACCAAATATGCAGGTCTTTTCAGAGAAACAAAAGGCAAAATAACAAGACCTCTTTTAAAATTTTCTCCATGAATCCACATGCATTATCAAATCACATTTTGAATGTGTATTCCAGCCCACAAAAGTGAAAGCCATTAGAATTCAGTATAATGGCAATTTCCCTTTTATATTTGCAGTCCAAACAATAAGTCTGAAGGAAACATCAGAACAAAGGTTCCAGGCTCATACAATATATGAAGACTCTGTGTTGCATAAAGTTGGATGATGTTCAGTGGGAGCATTTATTTATTCACAGAAGTAGGAATAAGGTGAGGAGAAGATATCCCTGCCTGGCAGGGACAATTAGTGTCAAAGGGATTGTATGATAAGCTTGACATTATAGCAGATACAGAATGCTATGACCAAGGAGATGTGTTATATGCAAACAGTTTTCAAAAAATATTAAGTACTACTATATTTGATCTTACTTGTCTGTCATGTGCAGTCTATCAGGTAGTAACTTTCTCTTGTTCTATGTATTGCGTGTGTTTCATAGGCTACATATTATAATAAATTGCTCAGGTTTAGCATTCATATCAAGAGTTTTAAAAAAATGAAAACTGGATTTTACTGTATTTCCCTTTGGAATCTCACACTAAGCTTGATCATGATCAGTGAATGGAAACTGAACTGCTAAAGAAGATATAATTTACTAATAGTGAACAGAACTTTGTATCTAACTATACTTAAAATTCTGGGAAAACACTGAAGCTATGTACAAGACAGGTTAGAAGGGGATGCCACTTTGAAATTTTGCCAGATATTCTACAGCATGAATGACTCCCTTTCTGTCTTACATACACAGCACACTGAGAATCTGTGCTACATATTGCAGCCATCTATTTCAGCATGAAGAAGCTGACAGAGATGAGCAGATATCTAATATTATAACCATTATTTATTTTTTGTTAATTTGAGGGAAAAATAGCACTCTCAGTTGCAATTTGCAACAAATATTCATCTTACAAGTATCAGATTGCTTAGTTTATTCACAATATATTAGAAGTCAGCTGCTGTGTCAGCTGCTGTATCAGCTGAGGTGAATTATTATGTTGGTTTCCAGTGGCATGAGTTTTCATTATGCAGCAGACATCCAAATTCCTTCCTATTCTGTTTGCACATCCTTTTTCTTTTGCTTTTTCTTTACCTTTCAGATCCTCTCAGACCTGGATGCTGGAAGGCTGAATATGTTATATTTTAATGTTTAATTGGTTTAATGATTTAATGTTTGCACAAAGAAGAGCAACTAATCAAGTAGTCAGTTTTCCTTGTAACTTGTTAATTTTATACCACACCTTGTTACCAGAAGTATATCTTCTGTTCATAGACCAAAATTCCTTCTCCTTAAATGCCTGATGTGTCTATCTTCTCCTTAGATTATACTTTGGTAGGCAAAGGGAGAAAACGGTTTTGAGAGTTTGTTTGTTTTCTGTTCTTTTTCTTTTTTTTTTTAAACTCTCTGTAGCACAGCAATCTACTGGCTAAATAAAAGAAGTCACAGAGTGAGAGAGATTTGCAACCCTGCATTGATTTTGTATAGGATTTCACAATAAAAGAGGATAAAAGTGTAGAGGAGATGATTATGTAGGGCTATACATCTACCGTCTAGTAAAGTAAAGGTGGCTTGGAAAATGCTCTCAAGACAAGATTTAGAGACCTACGGCCATTGCAAACCTGTGAGCACCACTTCAGACACAGCCTGAGCTTTCCTAGTAGATCCTGCAGAAACTTTGTGCTTCAAGTGTGCCTTAACTTCAGCATGTTAGTATCTGTGATACACACACACATACATATGCATTCATGTGTATTTTGCAAGAGGGACTTTGGCACGTATTCTCCTTGCTTAAGCCATATATTCCTCTATTCCACCTTCCTTGTCCTCTCTTAGAAATCCCTGTGACTCAGGGATGGCACATATTTTTAAAGCTATATTTACATGGTATTTTTCTTAGGGCAATGTTTCTTACATTTTGTCTATATTTGAAGAGCGAGGAGCAGCAGGCATCACTTCAAGTCTAAATAATAGCAGTAATCATTTCCAGCAGACAGACAATCTTTTCCTGGCTTGCTATTAAACTGGCAGCCCTGATATTTCCTCTGAACCTGGCACAGAGTTAGGATGCTTGATAGCATTGTAGATGCCAATTAATCAATTTTTTCCTTAAAACAGTCTGATTTAGTTGCATGTGAAAATATATATTTATCTATTAAGGGAACTACAAATAGAATAAAACAGGAAATATTAAAGCATCATATTTAATTAAATACAGCGTTTCTTAAACAATAGCAGTAATCTTAATAAAATTCAGATACAATCATGTTCAGAAAGCAGTATGGTAGTAAAAAGTGAAGCAATGAGCAAGGTGAATAAAGATGGGGGAACTCTTTGGTGGAAGTTCATGTGTAAATTTGCCAAAGACATAATGTGATCCCTGTTGCAATTGCATGACTTTTTGTTTTCAAAATGTGAAGTCAGTGAGTGGGCTGCTTTCATGTTTGGTGTAATTGCAGTGAAGCTGGTACACTGAAAGTAGCTCTGCACAGTAAAATAATCTATAAATATCAGAAAAATAAAAGGAATGTTATTGGAAAAAAATAAGAACAAAAAGTCATCCTGACCATTTTCTTATAATTGTTTCAAATATATGGACCTTTTCATTCATTTTCTGAGAACACTCACAGTGATTATGTTCTGGTCATGAAAAATAAATACCTCATAAAAAAAGGATCAGGACTGGAAGTACTGTGCTGATATTCTGGAGTTGTATTGGAAGTGTGTGATTCCCACATACTGTCAGATTTGTATTCTCTCTTTGCCTAGCACAATGAGAAATCTCATCCACAACAAAAGTTTTATCCCTCACACAGATAATAATGAGAAAAGACTAGGAAGCCCTGTTCCAAAACATAACTTATCAATAATTGAAACATGATTGAATAATAAAAAAATAGTAATTATCATTTTATAACAGTGAAGCATGAAATGAAGAATATTTTGCATAACAATACATAAGTGAAATTGTATCAATATTGCAAGAAGAAAAGGAAGAGCTGAATTTCTTTATATTTATGAGGATTAATTACTCAGATTTTTCTGTATTATTGGTTACTAATGAAACAAAAAAAATGGACATTTCACTTTTAAATTGACCTCTTCATCACTTGAGCTCAGAGTGGATTTGTACCTGCCTCTGCTTGGAGTCTGTACTGCTGTCCCTGGAATATTGTCCAGTGTTAGGCACCCCAGTTCAAAAAGGACCCCAAGAAAATAGACAGTGAAAGCAAAAGGCTCTCCAGATGGACATAAGCCAGATTACCTGATGTACAGGTGGAAGTTGGCAAAGCAATGCTTTTTTTGTGTAGTTAAAGGAAGACTTAATTATTAATAGCAGCCTATGATTTCTTAAAGAGTAGTTACAAAGTTGACAGTGTCAAATTCTTCTCCATAGTAGCAGGATATATAACAAGGGGCAATATCCTGTTTTGAAAGTTTTGACATGAACCCTGGGAAAATTATCCATCTGTACCAGGAGGGTAATACCACAGTGGAAAGTTTACACTGAGGGACAGTGAAATCTCTGTCCTAGATTTTCAAGACTCAGTTAGACAAAGCTATGGATGACCTGCTCTAGTGCTGGCAATAGTCCTGCTCTGAGTAGGGTTGGTACTAACTGACCTTCAGAGGTCCCCTACTAGCAATAATGTGATTCTCTCATTCTAGTAATTTGTCTGGTTTGAGATTCTTCTTTTCTTCTTCGTGTTTCTTAGCTGTCTTTAAGCCTCAGTCTTCTGTGGAAGACAGACCACAGATTGAAACATAAGATTTCCTCATTCATTAACATAAATAATTCCATTAATCCTGTGTCCATAAGAATTTTTCACTAATATCAACTGGACAAAAATATTAATGAGAAGATCAAAATTAAGAGGCTGAGTACATATCATATTCTGCATGATTCAGTTTTTGCATATTCTGCATAAACAATCAAAATATTCAGGTTGTGTTTCTTATTTTATTCTGGGAGAGAAATAGAAAGAAGAGAGTAAAATGGGTGGTATCAGACTTACAGAATGGTTGAGGTTGGAAAAGACTTCTGGAGATCATCTTGTCCAATCCCCTACACAAGCAGGATCACATGGAGCATGTTGCCTGGAATTGTTGTCCAGACAACTTTTAAACACCTCCAAGAATGGAGACTCTATAACCTGTTCTATTTCCCAATCATCCTCACAGTTAAGAAGCTTTTCCTTATGCTCCAAGCTTGCTGTGTTTCATTATGTGCTAATTGTCTCTCATCCTATCATACTTATTTAATTATCTTGTCCTATCATAACATCAACCAAATTCTAAAATGTCTTCCAAGGCTATTAAATTGAATGTTAATTTATAGTACAGAAATAGTCAGATGGCTTACATATATACAGCCTTATTTATGACAGGTATGAATCAGATTCTAGACATGACACATACTTTTCACTTCTTAAGATGAAAGAAGTAAGTATGTTCCTGAAATTCTATAGGTGTCTTTTAAATGCACAAGTCATGCAGTAATATGGCTCTAGAAATAACTCAGGCTCATTTCCTTGTCTTTATTTTGCTTCTGTAAGTAATGTAAAATTAATTTGACTCAAAAACATCCATATATGCATCTCAAGTTTTACAGGATGTGTATTACTATTGTTTTCCTGAAATAATCCTGGAAAAAAACAGCACTTTAAATTACACTGCTGTTTTCATTTATTATGAAGAAAGAATTTTTTCTTGAAAATAAACTTCCTTTTAAGCATAGATTCCTAATTTTCTGTGATACTGTTAAGAGAACTCAATTTTAATTATTCTCCAATTCCCTTAGCTTTAAAGATAGCACAACTATTTCCTAACTAAAATATAAGTAGAGGTAAATGATTCAAGAGCAAGGATGATTTTCAAGAAATCAGGAGCATCTGTAGCCTGGCTTAATGTTATATTGTAATGTTATTATTGTCAAATAATTATGTATTGTCTTTACATATTCTATATATTACCTATAGATTGTCTTTTATTGAGGTTCTACTGAATTGTCTTTTTTGCTCTTCTGATGTCGAATGTTCTGCTTTGTTTTATTTTAAAATAATATGTTCATTTTTTTTATGTGCTCATCATTCTTATTTTCATTGTAAATGGATCAGCTTTTACCTCTTCATCTGTCCAATGAGTAGCCATTTGCAACTGCTTAAATCCAGTGTAGGCCAGCCAACCTTCAGTGTCTCTCATGTTTTTCAGACTGGATGTTACTACAGACTAAAGAATAAATAAAATGAGTTTCCTGTGGTGTAATAGTTCAGTCTCGTAAAGTTGACATCTTTTCCCCCACTCCTACATAACCAAAGAGATATAATGGAATTCAGCATCACATTGTCTTTTTTTTTAGGGAAATTCTTTAAAAATACCACTAACATTTGGATTTAAGATGAAGGGGATGTTATATAACTTGCAGAGAGGATGCATATATTCAATAACTTGAGTTTAGTATCCTGTCCTAGGTTTTCTGTTTCACTCAGCAAAGTGCTTAATATAAGCTCTTATTTTAATGTTTGATATTCTCTCTCTAGACTCTTTTTTTCAGCTACACCATGCCTAGCCGTTTCTCTGGTCAATTATTTCTCACTGACCAGAATTTTGTTAGATGTGATTTTTCATGGCTTTCCCACAGGCAATTAGAATTGAGGGCAGTCACGGCTCCTTCATTCCTTTGGACATGAGTTCATTGTGTTGTAAATAGATTTATCTTTCTGTTTGTATATCTGTTTTAACCACACTGGCCCATCAAGTCATTGTCACTTCTAAATTTTAATATAGTAATATATTCTTCTAAGATTTAAATTTTAAAAAAGGCCTACTAAATGTGGTTTGTGACTACTTGGCCTGCTGAGTGTATTAGTGATTCAAAGGAACCATCTCAAAACTTTTTTTTTTAATGGTAGTGACCACAACTTTAGGTAATGACATCGATCTTCAAAATAAGAGTGTATATGATATAAAAGAATAAGAATATGGGTGATGTAAAAGATCTTCTCTAATTGGAATCTGATCTGGCAACTGAAAATCAGAGTTAAATGCTAACATGAAGAATATTTTTTCTTTTTCTCTAGAATTTACTCCTCTAACTGATTTCCTTTGACCATGGCCTGAAACACACCCTATCTGTCAGGAAGTCTTTTGAGGGTAACAGAGTGTGTGTGTATGTCCATATATGTAAGAGAACAGGGAAGGAAATTAGAAGAAGAAAAAGAAGAATTAGTTTATAAGGAGGGTTAATCCTTTGTCTACATATCTCTAAAAATAGACAAATGGATTGTTTCAAAAGCTCTCCTCATTACACTCTACTTCTCCCCTGAAGTGAGTGGAAGTGTACAATGTTGTTATCTCTAATAAAATAAATAAAAAGCTTAGTAATAATTAACATGGACTGATATGTAATAAAACATATCCAGTAAATGAAAAATAAATTATTGTTCACTTAAAAATGCATTAAACACACACACACACCAAAATCAAACATTGAAATTACAATGACACATAGATCTGAAACAAAATCATCAAACCAAATTCTCCACAGCTTTGGGAAAGTTCCTTGTGATTTTGAGCTGCTGTCTCAATAAAGACTCAGACAAACTTCCTGGCACTCTGAAATATCACTTTAAACGGCTAGGCTTCTAGGCCTTCTAGGCTAAGCACTTCTAGGTTTCATTTATGCAATCGATTAAGCAGTCAATAAGCAAACAATAAAAAGCTACATTTAAGATTTCCTTTAATTTTTGAATCCATTGACTGTGGAGCTATATTTATGAATATTTAGCTATTCAAGATGTTTGAGTTTTGAGACCTCAGCTGAGTGGCTAGATACAACAGTTACAATATCATAATTTTCTCCTCCTGTTTCTAAATATTTCCAATTCTATCCTGTCTCTTTTCAGTACACCACTCCCAAGCAAAGTCAGTCAAGATTTTCTATCAGTTCTTGCAATGGACAAAACATATGTTTTGTTGCCCCAGTTATGAGCAGCTCAGGATCAGTTTTTTTTTTTTTACCATAGCAAAAGAAGAGGTGAAGGGAAAGCCTAGAGATGTAACAGTGGGCTGAAGAGAGCCCCTGGAGAAGCAAACTTTTGGCCTTATTGTGTTTAATGAGATGAGAAGGTTGTTGCAATCAATACCGTCCCTAGGAGGCACTACTGCCATCCTTTAGCCATGGTCGTTTAGACTTAACAGCATGGTTAAAGACTATTACATTTGGATGTTTTGTCACTTCCTGAAGCTTGTTGACCTAGAAATCATTTCTTTTATACTACTTAATTCTAATTCTGACCTTTCCAATATGCTGGTAGCCTGCTAATATTGAATAAATTAAAAAGTACTCTAAGAATGGGACAGGATATACGTACTCATATGGCCTGTAGCATTACCAAAATATTCATTTTGCTACTTGTTTAGGAGGCACAAGTCTGGTAACTTGATAGGTTCCATCACTGGTAGTGAAAGATGTTTGAGAAAAGCATGGTTCAGCAGTGAAAAGTTTGGGCTCAAACTCCTGGCTCTGTAGAACTGTAGGTGAGTTATATATGATTTCCTAAAAACCCTTTCTTATGCTAAAGCATTGGCCAGTTACAGGATAATCTGGGCAAATTATGATCTCAACAATGATCATTTTTCCTCTAAATCTACAGTGAGAATTTTAATTTCTCTTCTTTCGGTTTCTTTGGCCAACCTCACTGTTCTACTCTTTCTTCAGATATCCTTCTATTTGAATGACTGTCAATCTTTAAAGTACATGTTTGGGAGTATTTTGGGGAGTTTGTTTGAAGATGGATCTCCTCAAAAAGCAAATTGAAGATCCAAATTCAGAGGCCAGCAAGTTGGAATTTCTTGTTGACTATATCTTGATAAAATTAACAACAACTCCCAATAAAATATAACTGGTAGGTTTTAAAGTCAATAAAATACAGTGCAAATGCAAAAAATAATAATAATAGTATTTTGACTTCTCAAGCTACAAATCAAATAATTTTATGAAAACGATCTTTTAGGACTACTGATGTTCCACTTTCACCACAAGCTCTCAGATTGCACAATCTTTGTGGCACCCAAGCACCCTGAATCCAGTTCATTAAGGGGAAATTCACAAGTGTATCCAGAGATGCCCTGACTGTGTTATATTATACTCTAGGTGTTTGTTGATTGACATCTAAAGAGAAAAGTGAAAACATGAGCCTTTTTTGTTTATCAGAAGCTTGTATTGCTTGCAGTTCTTTGCAAGTACTGTTAGCTTGCAGGACTAACAGTGCTAAATAATCCTGAAGAGTTTCTCCAAGCAAACTCCATAAAGCAGGATCTCCCACCATCATGGGCAGCCCAACAGTAATAAGTGATTAATGAAAAGGATACTTTGACCATTCTCCCTTTTCCTTAAGCAGAGCTCTTTCCCTGCAATATAATATAAGGAGGGAGAGGAATGTGCTACTGAAGACCTACTGAAGACCTTCTTGTGCTTCTTGGGGGTTTCCTTGACCAGATAAGTTGTCTTTATAGCTGCTCTTTCATTTAAAGAAAGGAAAAAATCTGTTTTCCTTTTTTTTTTTTTTTTTTTTGAGTTTAGGGAAATACAGGTACCCTAAATGGAAGACAATGGCATATACCTACATTTGAACCAGTCCCCTAGGCTACCTTTTCAAATCAGTTGAGAAAAAGACATTACCAGGGCATGAATCCTTTCATTTTAAGGCAGACATCTACAATAGCTTAGTTGAATGGTCCTTATTTCTCTACAAGTATTATATAGAAAACTTCAGATATCTTCACTGTATATGTCTAATATTAGACAAGATTAATTCTTCCTGTGTAACTAAATAATATTTTCAAACAGCAGAGTATTATTTTCTGAGACAGCCTTTGTAGCAATAGTTACATTAATGTGAAAATTATTTATTACTTCCAGACATATTCCTAAAATATTTCTGTCCCAAAAACTGTTGTATATATATCTCTCTATAAAATATATATAATTTAAATTATAGATAATAATGTACTTAAATGTATTATAATAATGTAATATGTATAATGTATTGTATGTTTTATATAATTACATTAATATATTATTACTAAATATTGTCAGTTTGTATGATTATATTAATATATTATATATAATTATATCATGTATAATATATAATCAACAATCATATATTGTATTCATTTTTAATTTTATAAATGTGCACTAACCAATAGCTCAGTGGTTTATTGATTAATAAATGCTTATTCCATACTGGTCATAATAAGAGCCAATGGCCTTTGTATAAAGTGAGCTATCACAACTCTGACCTTGGGCCAATTTAAAGTGATCAGCTGTAGGTCGAAAATTATTGTGTCATTATTCCCTTCAAGTAGGAGGGAATAGTTAAGACCTGCAAAGTGAAAATTTTCTTTGTTAAAGCTTTGGATCTGTGTAATTTTGCTGTTTTGGAAGCTTACTTTAAAATGCCCTACTGTGTTATCTGTTTTTCACTTATGATTAGGTATGCATCCTTGAGCATCCTTGTGCTTTAAATACATCTGGATAATGAAGAAATTAGTCTAATGCAAAAGCAAAAGGAGCTTACATTTATGGTGGTAGCAGCAATGTTGGTACAACATCACACAGTGTCTCCTGGAAGCAGATAAATGTCAAAACATCATGAAAAACTCCTCTTGCACACTGTTAAGGCTGCCCAAGTTCTCCTAGAATAACATACACAGTCATTGTGATGTATTCAGAACTAATATCCATGTCACTCCCTTCACAATGAGGATTAGCTTCACACTGTAACTAATTGTCTTGTCAGGTTTAAAATTAGAGAAACCGTCTTTTGTTTTTGCAGATTCCTTCCACAGTATTTTATTGTTCTTGCTTCAGAAGATTCTCATTATAAAATGGTTTCATGAAACAGTTAGCAATCTGAGACACAGTAGTGGACATTGTTGAGATTGTAATAGCATATTTTGCTGCCTAAGGATGTGGGTGATGATATTTGGAGAGCTAGCACACCTCAGTGGAAATAGTGTGTACTACAACGAGTAGCAATTTTAATTAAATAATTTTGTCCTCGTTATTGTCCTAATGTAGCACTGCATTTTGCCTATCTTTTAAGGCTTCTAGTGTTTTATTGTTGTTGTTGTTGTTGTGATTTTTTTAGATAATCATGTTTTTTATATTCCTCCATTTTCATGTAACTGAAGTTTGAAAACAGATTTACTTTTAACTGAATAGGATGAGTTCCCTATAACCATAGGTATAACACCTAGTATAATTGCAACCTTTTTTTTCTGCAAAACCTGCATGTCACTCTTTTAAATTCTTTTAAAAACAATCACTTCTCCCAGAATGGTGGTAGTAGTTAAGAATTAACCTACAAGGTGCAGCTGCTAATGAAGGGCTATGCTGTTGTTCAAAAGCACCTGGACAGACTGGAGAGATGGAGGGATGAGAAGAATCTCATGAAATTCAACCAACTTCCTAGGCTCCTGCACCAACGGAGGATTAAACACAGAGATAACGTGTGGAGAAGCCATATTTTGCCCCATTTTTAGTTCTCCATTTTAAGTTTTTAGTTTGGGTCTGTACCATCTTTGAGACCGTAAAAGATATCCATGATAGATGTGATTTATAAGATCTTTTATAGGAGTTCTTTTCAAAAGGTCTTTTATTTCCATGGATGCCACCATATAATCTAGTTATTCCTGATTGTACCACAGAATTCTTCAAAGGAGAACAGCAAGGTAGATCGCTTGAGTAAAAATCTTTACTTGATTGGGACACATTTTCACAGAATCTTGATCTAGGAAAGATAAGAAATTCCTTTTGAGACTCTCTTCTTTTAGAACTCAAGTTGCTATAATAATAGAAAATGATTCTGTACACCCTAGATTTTTTTCCTTTCCTTTCTTTGGTGATAGAAGACATTTTAACTCCACATTGTTGTTTTTTTTTCCCATTGAAAAAGTTAAATCCTTTATATTGCAAGATGTACTGTAGGCAACCAGAGGTAAATCAACACTAAACAATCAAAGAATACATGCCAATCCCAATACCTGTAGCTTGTCATTCTATTCTACATTGGAATCTTTCCGTAGTAAGATAAACAGCGGTGCAAAGGAGTTGCATCCACTCCAGTAAAGTGATTCAATTTCCGGTTATCACAGAGTCCCAAACTCCTGGACCACATAGATGAATCTGACTTCACATAATCACAGAACCACAGAATGTTCAAGGTTGGAAGGGAACTCTAGGGATCATCTAGTCCAACCTACCTGATCAAGCAGGGATACCTAGAGCACACGGCACAGGATGGCATCCAGGCAGGTTTTGAAGACCTCCAGAGAAGGAGGCTGCCTCCCTGGGCAGCCTGTGCCAGTGCTCTGTCACCTTCACGGTAAAGAAGTTCTTCCTCACATGGAGATAGAACTTCTTGTGTTTCAACTTATACCCATTTCCCCTTGCCCTATCACTGGCCACCAATGAGATGAGCTTGGCCCCGTCTTCCCTGCATTCTCCCTTCATGAACTTATATGTTAATCCTA
Organism: Nothura maculosa; assembly: GCA_032353885.1. Lineage (NCBI taxonomy): Eukaryota > Metazoa > Chordata > Aves > Tinamiformes > Tinamidae > Nothura > Nothura maculosa. The sequence goes on along the minus strand of JAUBOD010000434.1, from coordinate 83,174 downwards.
TCCCCTCTCAGCCTTCTCTTCTCCAAGCTGAACAGGCCCAACTCACACAGTCTCTCATATGAGAGATGCTCCAGTCCCTTAATCATCTTTGTTACTCTCCACTGGACCCTCTCTAGAAGCTCCACATCCCTCTTATACTGGGGAGCCCAGAACTGCACACAGTACTCCAGG
>JAUBOD010000434.1:43345-82903 GCA_032353885.1 Nothura maculosa | reverse complement strand
AACTTGCTGTCAACCAGGACTCCCAGGTCCCTCTCTTCAGAGCTGCTCTCCAGCAGGTCGACCCCTAATCGGTACTGATGCCTGGGGTTATTCCTCCCCAGGTGCAGGACCCTGCACTTGTCCTTATTGAACCTCATGAAGTTCCTCTCTGCCCAGCTCTCCAGCCTGTCCAGAGCTTGTCCCTCTGGATGGCAGCACAGGCTTCTGGAGTGTCAGCCACTCCACCCAGCTTGGTATCATCCGCAAACTTGCTCAGGGTGCATTCAGTGCCCTCGTCCAGGTCATTGATGAACAGGTTGAACAGCACTGGGCCCAGTACTGATCCCTGGGGGACACCACTGGCCACAGGCCTCCAATTGGACTCGGCCCCATTTATTACCACCCTCTGAGCTCTGCCATCCAGCAAGTTCTCGATCCACCTCATTGTGCACTCATCCAGACCACTGTCCCAGAGCTTCCGTATGAGAATATCATGGGAGACAGCGTCAAAAGCCTTGCTGAAGTCAAGGTAGATTTATTTGATTTATTGTTTTGCAATGCCACTATTTTTTACCTTGGCCATTGTGCTTACCTCTTTTAAATTATCACTGCATTAGCTTTTTCTTAGGATGATTTTGCCCCTCCATAGCTACACTGGAGGCAGCTTTTCCCAGTTAGTCTCACACTATACTTCACCACATCAAATAATACTTAGGATAAATGATTGAACTCTCCTCTTGCTGTAAACACATTAAAAAATGAATTTTTTTCCCACATGCACTGTGTTCCAAACTACCATATTGTAAGGAAGAGACAACTGTGGTGGGATATTAATGAGCTGACATGAAACTCCTTTGACTTTTCAGTGGGGAAGTCATGAAAGCTCGGAACTGTTTCACACTGTCTCACTCATCTCTTAGAGTTATCACTATGGTACAACTATTTTGCAGAGCTACCTTCTGTGTTTTAGAGTTTTATCATCCTTCTGTGCATGTGTAAAATGATTTTTCTGCTATTTAAATGGAGTCTTCATTTTGTATTTTCTACAGGTTAGACAAAACTATATGTTTTTTCCTTAAGATTGGTTTTCAATTACAATTACTCTTTACATAAGTGACAAAAACATTCCTGCAACAGTAAAAAGTTTTGCACAAGCACTACCCAGCTTAGTTTCCTTAAGTGATATTAAACTTTAGTATCTGATTACAGTTTTATTAGTAAATGATATGAAGTCAGTAATTTTTTTTTTTTGGTAGGCATAGTTGATCTCTGTTTCCTCCAATGGTTTCCAAAACAGAATTCATAACTTCAATACTTTAAGCTATATAGGTAGAAACAACCTGCAGCAGACACAGAGTTACAGTCTGTAGACTGTTAAGCCATGCTAATCATCTTTTTACTGTCATCATGAATATTTTTTTCCTAATAGCTAATCTCAGTCTTCCTTTTCCATCTTCTTAGAGGTACCCTTTCACTGGGTACCTCTGAGAACAATTTGATTCAATCTTTGCCTATTTAGTATCTGGAAAGAGAGAGCCATAGATCGCTCTTTGATCTTCCCCAGGTTGAACAAGTCTCAGCCTTTCATAACACTTTATGCACAGCAAATATAATTCTAGAATAAAAATAACTGTTTTAAAAAGCATTAGAGGAGGAGAAGGAGAGGGAACACAGGGAATAAAAAATATGACAAGAATGCTGACGATGTTGATAGAAGATAAGTAAGCATAGGAAGAGGGAGTCCTTAGGCAGAAGCATAAGGCAAAGGAGAACATGAAGGGGAAAAAGTATTTTGCAGAAGAGGTATTCAAAATTGAAGAGCTGTGGAGATGGGAAATGATAGATCCTCTATCTTAGTAGAAAAGGGCAAGGGACTGTCCTCTGAAAAAGAAAATGATGCAAAAGAGCTAGAGCTGTATTTTGAGGTATAAGTTTACTTATGACCTGGGGGAAGGCCAAGAAGAAAGTCTTTTTAGGGAAAAATCTTTCATTGGGTAAATTGACATAATTTGGAGAAAAATAAATGTGTTATGAAGCCTGACATACCAGACCATTCATCTTTCCTGTGCACTTGGAAACTCTTGAGAAGATTTCCTTTCTGTCCCTACAACTTTGCTGCTCTTACATCTTTGCATGCTCTAAAACCATATTGGTTGGCACAAACAGTATTGTCAGACTCAGCCACTTTGGCCCAAGCTAAGAAATAAGTATTAAAAGACCAACAGTTTGACCTGGAGCATATTAAATTTGCAGGTAATATCAAAATAGGAGGGGCTGAAAATTTATTAGAAGACAGGATTAGAATTCAAAATTATTTTGACCTAGTAGAGAGGGTCCAAAAATAGCAGGATTCTAACTTTTCAACCAGAAAAATAATTTTCCATTTTCCATCATTTCACAAATTATATGATAGCCTGAACCTACTATTTCAGTTGCTCTTCATTTATTCTAAACTATTTATCAAACTATTCCTAAATTTAACAGCCTGTATTTTTCATTCTTCATCCAGCTGAAAATTTGCATTTACTAGGACAAAACTAGAAATCAAAACTGAATATTAAAGTAGAACTATAAGCAGTACTTCTGTAATTAGGTAATATAATCTATATCATTTGTTGTACACCTGTTAGAGACATAGTTTTTCATGTACATTTGAGAGGAAAAGCTATACAGTTCTCCTTGATATTTGGATTTGGACTTGGAGAGCATAGTGAAACCTATTAATTCTTATATTCTTTTGTTGTGTTTCACACATTATTCAGGAATGGAATATCAAACATACTCTGCCATTTGTATAAGTGTGTATCTTGGAAAGAAATGGCTATTCAGCAGCAAAATTGACTCATCAGTGAAAGAACTAAAAGAACTCACCTTTTTATGGGAGGCTCCTGCAGAGGCTCCTGCCTCTGCTCTAGATCCATTTCTTGAGAGTATTTTATAATTATATTACCTTGTTATTTTGTTTCAATTTTCATGATAAACTTTGAGTGTTTGCCTAACAAGGCAAAAGTGTTTATGTCATGCAATTTTATAAATGACATTCTTCTTTTTATGACTTTTTCTAACTGATTTTTCCATCCCTATTTTTTGTCTCTTCTCTGTATCTGTCATTCTTACAGCAGGTTATTTGCACTGTAAAGACATTAGAGCTGCTTTTGCCAGAAAGTATTTTGGCCTATAAATGGTACTTCCCCACTGGTGCAGATGAACAAAAGTGCCAATCACAAGTATATTCATGATTGCTATAAAGTAACTGAAATAAAAATAAGCTAAATTAGTTAATTCATGATTGATTCCTGAATTCATAATCCAGACCCAGGTTTGAATGGAGAGGAAACCCCTGGGTGGGACAAGGACAGCCACAGGGAAAGAGATATCTTAATAGGATGCTAGGGACCTGAGGACAAGACCAGCAATGAGATATTGTCTGCAAGAGGGAAGCCCTGGGAAAACATTTCCCTCTACTTTTCCTTCTCCCTTTCCCTCTTTCTCTCTCTCACTCTCTATTTTACAATTTAAAAATGGACACTATAAATGAGTTTCTCACAAAACAAAACAACAACAAAAATCACTATTTAGTAAATAAATAATGGAGAATGGTAAAGAGATTCCAGTTCTAATAAGCAAGTTTGAGTCACAGGAGCACCATAGCCATGATTTGGTAATAATTCCAGGTAAACTAGTATTCTCCATTTCTCAGCAGGTCTGAGAAAAAAAGGCTACCACACTATAAAACTTATGGCTGTATCCTTCCAGACCATATTTGTTTGGCTTGTGCTGTGCAGTATGGTTTTCTGACTGTGTCCAGATATCCATTGTCAAAGCATGCCTCACTTTTTTTTTTTTTTTTTTTTTGGAAAGTCATTAACTCTTTTGGACATCTCCGTTTCCAAATTTCTGATTTGATGTGCCTTTAGTAGTCTCATTTTTTCCTATGTCCTCTTGACAATTTAGGTGAGTTTCTTTTCCTTGAACTGATTACAAGAAAGAGAAATGCCATTTTTGGCAGCACCCTCCCCCTCGTGCAGCCCAAATCTGCAGCTGGTAAGTAGATGAGCACTAGGCCTTGAAAGGTACAACCAGCTTCCGAACCTGACAAGGTGTTCAGTTTGCTTCTCATTCGACAGAAGCAGTTCAGCAAATTTCTTTACAGATAAAGCATTTGGGACAATGTTTGGTCCAACATGTAGAACAAAAATCAATTCAGTCAAAGTTTATTCAAAGATAGATGGAGGCAATTCATATAAAGAATAAATGAGTTAAGGAAGCTTTCATTCTGAAAACTATAGTTGCCCTGAAAAAGGAGAGAGCATAGTGGATTAGATAGCAATAAAAAAATTACTCTTTTATTTCTTTCAGTAGAGAGAAGGAGGCAATTTCTTGGACATTTTTTGCATATAGTTTGCTGAGATTTTACAAAAATCTTTCTAATATGTTTTTGGTAAAATTTTGACTTGGGAACATAAGGAGTAATGGATCAGATTTGTGGTCCATCTGGTCTGGTAGCCTCTGCACAACAGTAACTATCACCAGACTTTTCAGAAGAAAGTGCAAAAATCACATACTTGATAGAAGTCATGCCATATCTTTCCTAAGAGTGAGGAAACAGTAAACAGATATTTAAATTTTCACAAGACTTTCTTTGCATTATTAAAATTCTGGATATTGTTGCTATATTGATCATTGTAAATGATTGGATCTTTTGTGTACTGCTAAACTCTTGGCCAGAATGCCTTCTAGTGTTGGTATGTTCCACAGTACAACAGTATATTGCCAAAAAAAAATTCTCTTTTTTTTTATTTTATATCTGTAACCTTCTTGCCTTATTGTATCATTTAAAGTCTTATAACACATGAACTCTATATCCTCCTTTCTTGTCCCATTCACTGCTTTGTGTATTTGTCTTACCTCCCTCCTCTTTTGTTCCTCTACAGAGCAGAAGAACTCAGTCCTTTCAGTCCCTTTTCATATGAGACTTTTCCCTGTAATTACCGTCCTCCTTTGAATTCCAAGAGATTGCAGCAGGGGGTCCATTCAGCACAAAATACATCACAGGAAAAAGACACAGATAAAAAGTGCCCTGACAACCTAAGGCTTTCACCTGCAGAAGGAGGCTAGGTGGCAGGAATAAGGACATGGCTTGAGTTCTGTCCTGCAGAAAGTGGAAGAAGTCAGCCATAGGTGAACCAAAAAAAAGTCACCAAGGGTGGTTATGCAGGATATTCTAAGCTCTATTACTTTTTAATATTCCCTGACAAGAAGCAGTTTGATACCTAACCATATGATTTCAGAAATGCACAATTTTTCCAGCTGTACTGACCCATGTCTGAAAGGAAATGAATATCATTCTAACAACAAAAAGTCCTGAATATCATGAGTTTGCATTTGAGTTTCTTTAGAATAAACAAATTTTGAATATTAATTATTCTTGATTGTGCACACTCCTCTGTTCATTGTTGAACTGCTTTCTCATCAGAAAGGATTGTGTTTTTTTACTTCAGATCTCTTAAATAAATCTTATTGTTGAGATTATGATCAAAGAAAAAAACTCCAGATTCATTTCCACCAACTATTACAAACTTCTACAAGAATCACTTCCAAGCTGTTGTCATTTCTAGTACTGCAACTCAAGCACCAAAATTAATTCTAAGCAGTGTCATAGGACTGTACACAGAGAAATGTGAATGTGAAATCTGTTCATCTTCCCTATATGTGTATCTCTGTACTGAAGAATGGCTCAATGTTGCTCTGCGGGGCAGATTTTTATCCAGGGAAATGTCAGAATTGCTTACCATTTTCTAGGTAGTATTTAGTTTTCTAGATGGAAATCTAGATAGATGGATATGTCCAGGTAAAAATCCTATCTAACATTTCTAGAGTTTTGGAAACAGATATATTTACATCTGAAAGTAAAATGTAAGTTGGAAAAAAATTGGTTTGGTTCTATGATTAAAATATTTCAGTTTAGTAACACTGAAAATCTTGTCTTTATTGACTCTTTATTCTCTTTCTACGAGCTTAAATTATACTTTTTAGATTGTTATAATATTTCTTACAAAGGTAATAAATACTGTTGTTTTTTTTATCTTTTAATAAATAATATATTTTGCAGTTAATTATAAACTAATGTAAAAATATAACTAGTGGTCTTGCTTTAGTAATTTGCACCTGTTTTGCCATTGATTACTGATAGTGCAATCAGTCATCTGTTCGTACTTTACTGGGAAGCTACTTAAAATAAAAGTGTGTAGAAATAATAATGAAATAAGTACAATCTAATGCATAGAGTATTATCACCAGTGTTAGACATCTGCATCTGTAGATATTAGAAAGTGTGAAAAAAAGAGATTGTTTACATCTGTGTCTGTGTGCATGAGAATGAGAATGATACCAAAATCACTACATGCATGTAATACATTTTTACATGTGACATAATAAACTTGTCTTTTCTTAACATTGCAAAGACAGGATTGAAAATGTCAGAAGTAGTGTGGTTCCTATTGCAACCACAACTTTACCCTTCAATATCCTGAAAGTTTATTTGGTATTTACTTATGCAATCATTTTTATTTGTTTATTTTAGGCCTTGGCCATTCTCATTTCACAGAAAGTCTGAGACTGATTCATAGATACTGATATCTTCCTTCTCTCTGTTAAGTGTATGATACGAGTGACTTTGAGGCAGTCGACAATATTAGTTTATGTCTAGATTTTGTAAGGCATTAATCCTTCCATCCCTTAAGGTTTCATAATACTTTTGAAACTCTTTTTAGCAATTTGAGCGTGACAGATAGTGGCTTATTCCCACTTTGCAAGCAGTGAATCAAGGCACTGAGAGATGAAAGTTTCCTGCAATTTTGGATTCACCTGAGATTTTATTTTAACGAGTATTTATCATTATATAGAAAAAATATAGGGGGGCCAGCTTTCACTGACTTCATTTTTAATGCTATGTTCTACTTTTTTCAGCAGATTAGCTTTCAAAGTGTCAAGCAGACAGACAGACAGGACAAGAAAAATCAGAACAAAGATGAAAAGCTGAAAATACTAAGCAAAAGTGAATGGTTTTGCTTAAATTATTTTCCTATTCTCCATCTGGACCTCCCTACATGAAAATATTTCAACTAAAATGCTTGAAAACAAACACATGTGCCGGGAAGTGCTGGATACCTGTGACAAAGGTAAGTTTCCTGCCCTTTCCATAATATATATTGATTATTACCTTCATTCATAGAAAGTTGTTGCAAAAAAATTTGCTGCAACGTCAGGGGTATTTTTAGGTGGAGGTCACTGAATACAAAAGGTTAATATTCCTAATTAGTATCTGAGAGTTGAGGACTGAGAATATCTCCAGAGAACATCAGTATGAACACTAAAGACTGTCCCTGGGGACATTTTATCTAATTCAGAGTCAGAGCAACAGCTAAAGTAAAGGAAAGCCTGGCACCGAAATGAAGCAAAAGTCAATGAACTAGAGACAGTGGGCTTGAAGTCTGATAGGTTGTTTAGGTCCTGAAATTCCATGTCATTGAACTGTAAACATAAGTAGATAATGGACAATAATGGATTAGGCTTTCAAATATTAAAACAGAATATACCACAGGACAAGCATATGAGCAAATGTCATCAGACTTTGATGAAAAGCTCTTGCATAATTAGACTATTTTGTATATTGCTAAAAAGATTTTTTCTGGACCATGTTGCTGTCTATCTTGAATCTTTTTCTTTATATAAACTGATTGTGTCTACCTGGATTCTGGTTTCATCAATCCAATTAAAATTTTGCCTTAAATTTGAATTTCTAGACATTGGTCTTATTGCCTTTGTATCACTCAGAATAACTTTCTCAAGTGAAAAGCCAATGGTTTAATAGTGTGTTCCTGCATGAACTTTTATGACTAGTAAAACTTCTGTTTTCTCACCTAGGAAAAATTAATGAGATTGATTTAGATATTAGAACAAATACTTTCCACCTTCAACTGTTTTTTGGGGGGGAAGGGACATTTGACTCGATTTAAATTAATTCATATTAATTTCAATACGTTAAAGTACCAGTTCAAATAAACTTGAGATTGAATTTCACTGTACCAAAATATTTTATTCTTTCAAGCAAATTGATTTTTTTTTTGTTCAGGAAATTGACTCTTATCTGTCTATTGCAATAATAAAATATTTCTTAGTATTGAGTATTGTTTGATAGGTTCCAAGTGTAAGGTTATGATTTTAATAAGATTTTTTGTAACATTATATATCTAATTTATCTTTTTTTTTTTCTCTTACCAATTCTCTTTGTTTCCTATTTTCTCTGTACTCAGGCAAGTTTTTGAATTCTGATAAATTTGCCATCAGTGTTTTGTGTCTGTAAACATACTGCATTAGAACTTAAGCCCACAGATAACAAATTCCCGTTATGACAGAACTTAGTAATGCCGTTGAGCGCAGTGTATGACCTGGAAACAAACAAACAAGCAAGCAAACAGATTTCTAAAGAACTGGTCTACATTACACGTACTTTAGAACTAAAATAGCTTTCCAAGTGCTGTTAGGTCTGCTAGATCTGGTCTATTTGCCAGTCAATAATTGCTCATCTTTCCATATCTTACAAAGTTCCACCTTCCTCTGACCCATAATGCTTCTATCTAGAGCAGAGATGTATAGTCAAAACCTATGACTATGGAAAGACAAAAATGTTCTGACACAGCTTTTGACGTTACTACGATAAAGGACAATGAATAATGGATTTCTGGATATTTTCAATACATCAGAGTAGTATTTGAAGCTGTCTATAACTTGAAGAAGAATCTCCTAAAGAATAAATTGCAACGTATATCTAGTGAAAAAGACTTTAATGATTTCTTTTTCAATCCATATACGACCGTGAACTAGTGAAGATCTTAGTCATAAATCTGATGCAGCTTCTTAGATAATCCAAATATACGTGTATATATATGTACATGTATATATGTATAAGTATATGCATATGTATGTGCATCTTATGTATATGCATGTGCATGGGCACGTATATATATTCGTATATATATTTACACACACACACATGCATATATATATCTATATATATATATATATATATCACTTTAGAGAGAATAAATAATCACAGAGCTCAAAGTCATGAAGTACAACTTACTGTGTTGAGGAATGCAATAATATCCATCCAATAAATACTATATTCATGTGCTGAACTATTATATCCAATATCTGAGAATGAGGTTGAATGCAAGACTAATGTATAAAATGATTGTATACGGGTCAATAGCTATGTTTACAGGCAGGGTCAAATGGTTGATTTTTAATGGAATGAGGAGAAGTATAGCATCACTGAAAAGAGTAAGATCTGTTGACTATGTTAAATTTCATTCCATTTGTTGTTGCTGTCATTTGTATGCCATTTTCTAAAGTAACCATGAAAGGTTGTCACTATTGTATGTGACATGATAAGAAATGAATCCCATTTTGCTGTTAAAGCACAGTGCATAGACATGATATGTAAAACCTTGCCCTGTTGATGGCCATTTGAGTTTTGACATTAATTTCTAGTAGGCAAGGATTACTCCATAAAGTCACCAGGGCAATCTATTTTTAATGTGTTGGTTTTCACAGCTCCAGATCTCTTTTCCTCTTCCAACTCCTCTCATAGATCTCTCCTCCTTTTTTTTTCTTTTTAACTAGCATTTCAGTTAAACTACCTCTGAAAAAAATCAGTGAAAAGTAGTGTTTGTTCTGCTCACTATTTTAAAGAGAATCTCACATTCTTCTATTATAGTACAAGGATATACACTTCTCAAGGTTTTCGGTTTTGTTTTTTTTCCTTTCAGTTACCATTGACAACATTTGCTTTCACTATGATGACAGAATTAAAATGAGTGGTTTGTATTTGTGACATTATATTAGAAATATCTTCTTTCTCCTCCTGTAGCAAACATGCATTAAATGCTGACATGATAGGAAACGAAAAATGAATCTATCATGGAAAGAAATCTTGTAAGTACTTCTACATTTACCACAATTTTCCTTTGCTTTGGAGAAAGAAATAGTTTTTTCATTTCTGGAAGGCTGCATTTATCTACTAGTTGTTTTTCTTACAAACTAACAAAAAAGCTGTGGGAACTCAGTCAACAAAAGGTGTTTTGGCTCCTAATGTTCTTGTTCTGACAGCTGTTCTTCTGGACTCCAAAGGAACACCAACTATGCTGTTGCAAGAGCCCTGAACTTCCAAGCAGGCTGAAATCTACCTTGGTTGTCTGGTATAGAAGAAGGCTATACTAACCTACCTCTCAAGAAGAGGTCGCAGCAGCCATCTCTATTACTACAAAACAAAGACCCAAACCTTGCAACAAAAATACACAGTAAAACTGACTTTATTGTCTCTTCTGCACTCATAAATATTCTTTGTTTTTCCCACTTCTCATCTCTGGAGATATTTAAAGGTCCAAGGGTAAAGGAATCTCATTAGAAGCAAGCAGCATGGCATCTTATGTCCTGATAGATTAGACTTTAAAAAGGCTTAGAAAAGACTTACACTTTGAAAAGTAAAAGCAAATATGATAAAAAAGAGGTATAATGGGGGGAGAGGGAGGTTGAAACTCCAGAAGTATCAAATTTTCTCTCATATCCTATGTCTAAATACAGGACATCTAAGCAGGCAGAGCAGAGTGCAAGTTATTAGACATAATGATATTTTTTTCCTGAAGTTCTTAAGTGATTTAGAATTTCATTTTGAAACACAACTTTAGTCCTTATGAGTCCAGAACACCAAGTTTCAGTGAAAGTCAGTGACAGCTATATTACTATATCCTTTGAAACTCCAGGCGACCAAGTCATTTAGATTGCAGGCCTTTTCTGAATGAGGAATCAGTTCTGCCCTGCCCCAGGTAGGAGAATGCTCTGTCATTTGTGAATAAGTATATTTCCTTTGAAGCATGCACCGTAAAGGGACACATCAAGTTCTCTAAGATGCTTTGGGCATTTGCAGACTAACTTCTAGTGACTTTTTGTTGCTGTTATTTACCCTACGATTAGTAGGATTTGCAAGGTTTAAATCCCAGGCAGTCTTGGAATTTAAGGCTTTTGCATTAGTAGAAAATCCATATAGAGCAGCAAGAGCCAGCAACAATGACAACAGAGCCTAGATTATACTAGGTCTGACTTGGTGCAGTTGTTAACACTACTGTCTACTGCTGCAGAATGTTTTTTATTTTTATCCAGTTTTTATACAGACAGAGGATTCATGCAAACACACTGTACCGTCTTTTTAAATCCTGTAAACATTAAAAGAGAAATGTTACAAAGTAATATCTTAGAAATCTTGGTTCTCACAGATTTCTTGAAAATTGTTGAGTAGATGGTGCTCTAGTATTCAGTGAAGTTCAGCTCCTATTCGATATATTTGTAAAATGAAAGCCTACATTTGACTGATTTATTAATCACTCTCAGACTTTGAATCAGTCATTTAATAATATGTGTAATAACACATCTCATTCAGTCACTATGTAAAGAACAAACAAACAAACAAACAAGATATGGGAAAAGATACTAGGACTATCCCTAAAGAGCTACAGATTTGACATTAGTGCAGCAGGAAGCCTTTCACAATGGGAGGGAGCTAGATGGTCTAGGAGAATGTAGGAGAAAATGGAGTTACAGAAATGGTTTTGGAAGATGAAGACAAACTGCATTACAGCACCAGCTGTATGGGACAAAAGAAAAGTATACTGCATTAGAGGATCCAGAAAATCTAGGAGAGAAAAAAAGAAGGCAGGCCTTCATGCACCTGTCACTCACACAACTATGATCTAGGATAGGTTCCTCAAGAGATTATCACTGTGGGACTTACTGTACAGTTACCTGATCAAGCTACTTACCACTTCTCATGAAGGAAATCAGTTGAATATATCTCAGATATATGGAGGTGTCCTTGAACTCCGGCATAAACAGTGGTCATATGTATAAATAAAGTATAAATATATACTTTTGTATTAAAGATTTTATGCAAATGCTTTACTTTTTTTCTATTATTTTCACTAGACTACAGCTGTATACTTTTAGTAATTGCATGGTAGATTTTAGTTGGGAAGTAATGAGAATGCCTTACTATGTAAGTCTTCTAGCCAAAGTCAGTTCAAGGCCTCACAGCAATGCAGATGAAAATCAGTATCGATCTGTGTTCAACAAGAGGTTTGGGCCAAGGTGTTCCTGCCAGCAGGGAAGGAAAGAGAAAATGCTTGGGGGTGGGAATATTGGGTGCTCCAAAGTTATGGTTCCTGCTGATGACAGAGGTATGGGATCTGTAGGGGCTGCTGTTCACTACTACAGAGGGGGCAACCACTTCTGCTCCTGCAGCAACAGTTGCCACTCCACACATGCCTACCTCCACTGCAGCAGCAGCAGCAGCCAGGCATGGATAGCACCGTGACTGAGCCTGTTTGATTTGCTGCTCCTGAGAAGTGATCTGCCTTGCTTCGTCCAAGAGCCATCTCTCTTTCTTGTATACAGTGAGTTTGTTATATGAAATTTGTATTCAGTGAGAATTCTGATTTTAGGAAGAGTTGTTGGATTCTGATTTTAGGAAGAGTTGTGGGAAAAGAGAAGAAAAGCTGAGGGAAAACAAATGAAATAAACAAGAGCCACAGCCTGTTGATAGGTAATGTTTGCATCTCTGATGAGTCTTGTTTTTTTTTTGTTGTTGTTGTTGTTTTTGTTTTCTTTTTCAGTCTGCCACATGTAGATGATTTCAGCTACTCTACCTGTTCCTTTATTCTCATGCAGAGGATAGAAAAGCCACAGACTCCAGAACATTGTTGTTCTCCTGTATCCATGGAACAGATACATAGGGGCAAATGTAGATACATAGGGGCAAATGTAGAAGTCCGCTGAAAAACTGTGGTTCTCCATTAAGGCTGTTTCTTGAAACCCTTGGATGTCGCAGGGCTTTGTACCACTCCTAAATATGCCCTATAAATTCTTTTCCTCTCCTCTCCTCTCCTCTTCTCTCCTTTCCTCTTCTCTCCTTTCCTTACAACTATTTCTTTATTTGAAAAAGAAAGAGGATAAAGTTTAGTGGCAAGAAAGGCAGATCACAAAGTGTAACTGATGGCAGTTCTTAGCCACATCTACCAGCCTGGTGTGTTGATACCCATCTTTATCCATTGGACATCACTGTACAGCTCAAGCAGCGCAGCTTGGTTTGTTCTGTTGGTAATGTGCCAGGACGTCCCACTTACGAACCGAAATTGCCTGCCTGCATGAGAGATAGAGGAGTAAGTTGGCCCCTGTGTGTGTCCTGCTGCACACCTTTAAAAGGTGTGACTGCCTTTTAAGGTTTCCACTGTGTAAGGGGTAGAAAAATAAAGCATGAGTGCCTACTATTGTTACTTTGTTTGACTACCTCAAACACTGTTGCTGATAAAAGATCACACAGGGTAAGAAAACACTATAGTGCTTTCCTGGGGCAAGCAGTGCTCCATTCAGCTCTGCTAATCGCTAGTTGCTATTTGCTAATTGATAGGCCTATTCCTTATAACAATTGCACCAGTTAATGGCGGATGTTGTTATCGCAAAAAAATCAACTAGCTAAAGCCCTATGATTGTGGCCTCTCTGGATTAATTTATTGTCTCTTTGAATGAGATAGCAGTACAGGAAAAAAGAGAAATTTGTTTAATATGGTGCTTTTTATGTTCCTAAATTGCTCTGAAGGCCTTGGAGATAAAGACTGCATGTCAGGGCTTAAATCACCATAGTGCAGGAAGTTATTATGTATTATTTTCTGCCTAATGAACAAGATGTGGATATGTAGTATTATGACAAAACACAAGCAAACAGTGTTTGGGTACGGACTTATAATGATTTGTGTTTTTCTCCCTCAACACTGTTTTGGTAAAAGCAAATTAAAGGCACTGTGACGAGCCCAGGTGCACCTGAGGACGAGCCACAGTTACTGCTCCGCTGTACACCGGGACGTCTTTGAATTTCATGTCAATGTCAGGAATCTCAGCCGTATTGCAACAGTTCACGTAACTGTGCGAAGGACAGTGAGCACCTCTCTTGCAATGGGCAAAGCTACCAGGAGAGGTCAGTGTCCCACAGAGGCAGAGCTCCTCTCGCCAGCGCCGCTGCGGTGCCACTGCGGCCGCCGGGTACCGGCTGCTCCCCATCAAAATGGATGCACGAAAGCTGAGTGTTTCTTACGTGTTCTTCCCATCTCTTTGGAAGCCAGAGAACCGAGATAACATATAGGCCTCGCCTGAATGAAGCACCTCTCTTATCACCCGGTATTCTTTCCAAAACTGATACTGCCCATTGATGGGACAATGCTCCAGCCTAAAACAGATATTTGAATCCTCCTCTGGAGAGCTGGGTTTGAGACCCTTAGCAGAAAAACGATCTGAACCCTGGTCTGAGTCAGACTTGTGGGCATAAGCATCACAACCTAGGTTTCTGTTCTGCTATCTGAGTTACACTTTAACTCATTACAATTTGATATAGAAGAATCTGTAGTCCCTACTGGAGCTTGTCCACTTCTGTGGCAGCTACCTGTCAGCTCTGGCCCCACAGCACCATAGCTCACCCGGCTTGGGGCCTGAGAGAATCAGCCCCAGTTCTGTCCCTCCTGAGGGCTGCCTTCCCATCCAGACCCAGGACATACGGTAGCACCTGGTAATGATCAGGCTGTGGCTGACCCTGGTCACCATCCCTAGCCTGGCCTGGCTTGCTGAGGGCTGCAGGACAGGCCCTGGTCTTGCAGAGAGGGCACTGTACAGTCCTGACACCCAAATGCTCTGGCTTTGCTGGGCAAGAGTGACGACAGGTGAAAAAAATGGATGCACAAAAAATCCTAATGAACGTATGAATGCGGATGAAAGTGAATGTATGAAACATAAACACACATGTATGAAACAATAAAACTGAATTAACTAAATTGTTTAGTCTTGAGAGCTAATAGTGAGAAGAAATACTGCTGCAAAGGAGGAAATGATTTTTTTTTTCTTCATAGGTCAAATCACAGACTTGAACTGTTGTGAGTGAAACTTAGCGTAGGTACTGGAAAAACTTTCTCAGAGTAAGCAGGGAGATATGTTAGAATGTACTGGGAGGTTATAAAACTTTCAGTGCTGAAATCTGAAAAAGACAGGTTGGTTGTGGAAATGTCTCCTGGCAATATTTTTGGTAATTTTAATAGTTGGAATGTTTTGATCTCGCCTTGGTCAGTAGGATGGACAGAAGGCCCTCTCAAAGACCTTTTCAGCCTGTTTATTATCTTTCATTGATAAATCCTGAATTATACCTCATATTTCATTGTCAGAAAGAGTTTTCATTAGTCGTGTTTCTCTCTTTTTTGCTTAGGTGGGTTGCCCTCTGAGGTGAGGTTTAAAGATTTTGAAATATATAGGTAGCCTATCTCCCACCCAAATTTGTGGAAAATATTCACCTAACTATCTGTTTCTGCAGAACTCTGCATTTCCATACTTATTTTCAGGGGTTGTCTTTACTATATGCATAATTGAGATGAAAAATGCAGTCTTCCTTTCCACTCTCAACACTAACAGACATAGACCCAAAAAGACACAGATAACAAAAGCATATAATGAAAGAGTGTATCATTCCCTTTTCTTCTGTAAGGAATGCTTCTCTCTGACTTAATCTTCCCTGGCTACATTTTGAGTGGACTTACCTTATAAGGATACCACAGAACACAGACTTAATATATGCAACTGACAGGACGCTCAGCATAGCTTCAGCATATGAAGGCTTTGGCTTGAGGTTGCTCATTTTCTGATCATTTTTCCTGTCCTCTTGTGTACAGAAATTAGTTATACAAGTCCCTTTGTCACTTCCTCTCTAATCAAATGATGTTTAATTTAAAGTCATTTTTGTATTGTTTTAATTGTACAGGCTTCCTTGCAATGTACTATAACTCCATTTTTGCAATATCCTACTAAGAAATAGCTGGTTTTCATTTTGTTAGGAAAAAAACGGCCATTCACTATTGCAAATATCATGTATCATTTCAAAAAAAAAAGCGGACAGCAGTTTCTGATTTGTAGCTGGTATTTGATTAGAGATTACTAAACAACACTAACCTGATCTTAACTCTATACTCCTCCTTGAAAACTAACGCTTACTAATACTCAAGTTAAAACTGGATTTATGATGGCATCGAAAGTATACATAGAGGTGTTTAAAATAAATGGTTTTTACTTCACAAGACAGAAGTTCATATTTGTGGCCTTTGTTGTAGAAAGTTAGGCAATTTCATTATTTTTGAGATGAGGTTAATCGAAATACATATTTTATTGAGCATTAGTTTACAGTGCAGCTTTCAGCCTGACCAATATTGGCAGACACATCTGTGATTCAGAAAAAAACATCTTTTTCCCTCCACTTGTTTTTTCTTTTTCGTTATCTGTTTCTTCCCATCTCGTGCCCTGCTGCTTCCACTGTTCTGTTATGGACGGCAGCCTCACCTGCTCATTTGTCAGGTTTATCTCTAAATTGGTTTAAATTTTATGGTGACAAGACCTCCTAGAATTTGTCCTCACAGAAATACTAATGTGAGAATTAATTTTTTTTCACAAGCAGCATTCCCTGTCACCCAAATAATGTTGATTTCAGCCACAGCTAGCTAATCTACCCTAAGACCTAGGTGAAAAACCCTAATAGGCATTGTAATTTATCCTCTTTAGGATTTGGAAGAACCACTTCAGTACAGACAGACTTCCAGAGGCTTCCAGGATTAAACATTTTCCCACCGTTCATTGGAATCACTGAGCTATTTGTCTTAATAGAGTAAAAGAGCCAGAGGATATATCCCCAGAAATCCCAGCAAGTGCTGACTAGGTAACTCAGGTATCACTTTGTGGGGTAGCTGCCCTCACCAATTACCTAAATGAATGCAGTGAAGATTGCTCACGTAGAGAGAAAATTCTCCATGACCTGATTGGTAAGGCCCTAGTTCTCTCATTTAAAATAATTCCTTAAGACCTACCTAAGGCCTACTTTTGATAAGATTTGTCCATAAAAAGGAGGGATTCTGAGAATAAGGAGGGATTCTTATTTTAGCTATACGTAGTATATTATAAACATCATTTCTTTTTATGACAGAAGCAGCTGGTAATGACTTAACCTTAATGTGCTAAATATGGACAGATAGTGACTTGTACAAAATACTTCGATTTGAATAAAATACGTCCAACCAGAAATATATTTTATAGCTCTTTTAGAAAATTCTACTGGCTTTGGTATAATAGTTCTTTTCAGTTCAGCAAAGGAGAGAAAAGCAGGCTTGGATTAAATGCATATAATTTAATTAACTCAATTTCATAAAGTACTATTTTGATTTTGCTTCTAACGCTTGCCTGAGAGAGGAAAATGTGGGCAGTCTCCCAAATAATAAATAAACACATAGTATTTGAAGACTTGGCTCATGTAATCACCAAAGCAGAAATAGCTAAATCAGCAGTGGAAAAGTTAGTTGATGGAGGAGAAAAGTAATGCCAGGGCAAAATCCTGTGATTGAAATTGCAGACGCACATGTCCCATTTCAGAGCAATGTATTCAGGTGCACTCTGAATTGAGTTGTAGGAGAGTTGTAGGAGTTGTATTCAGCTATGTGGGCTACGAAATAGTAGGTCTTCTCAACTTCTTACATAGATAATAAAGTTTATTTTCTTCTAATCTTATCCCTAGAACAGCTGGGCTATTTTTGTCAACATCTTTTCTGATACTGTGAATTTAAATCAATCATAAGTATATGTTTAATCAGTAAAAATTGGATTTGGGAAAATTGGAACTAGAGTAACTTACTTTTGATGAAGATGGAAACAATTGAAAATAAGAATTTAGAAGAGATTTGTGAATAACTTTTTGGTAAAGGTACCATGACTCATTTTACCCATACCAGCATTCCTCTCTCTAGCTTTTTATTAAGCCTGTTTTTCCTCTGCAATATTTAAACACTGAAATGATAACTTTGGAACAACTAAAAAGACTGTATTATTTGAACTATATTGACTATAGTTCAAATATAGATTGTATATATTTGAACTATATTAGAATTAGGTATTTGCACAAAAAAAAGATCAGCTTCCTATGCACCTTCCATGAAGTCTGCTGAGCTAGGGTAACTGTGCTCTGCTTGCAGCAAATGCAAGTGGAGTGTCCTGCATCAAAAGCTCTGCCAAGTCGTATCACTTCAGATTTACCATGGACTAAATGCACTCATGTGGATTGTTATCATGGCTCAGTTGATCCGCAGTAACTTGTTAAGCCATGATGATTCAGTTATGAATTTGAGCTTAAAGGGAAATGTTTCACAATACTACTACTAATGATGCTATAGTTGCCATAGTCTAAGGATATGATTTGCATTAATACAAGATAAAACTAAAGAGCACCCCTATCTACAGGAAGCCTGCAAGCCCATATTAAAACATAAGTACTAAACAATAATCAAAAAAAATAAAGACTGTAAAGGGAAAAATTGCTGTTTAACAGACAGATGATGATCACTCTGAAACACTTTCATGTTCTTAGATGCACATGTGAATCTCCCATTTTCATCTTTACTAAAAGATGACTTTTGATCAAGAAAAGTGATGTCATTCAGGAAAATATTTCAGCACATACTTGAATTCCACTGAAAGCACAAGAATTTGAGTATAAGCTTATTTTTTTTTTTCCTTTTTGATTTAGAGACTGAAAAAAAAAAGACCTTATTTGGAACGCTATCAAGGTAGGATTAAAAAAGATAATAAAATTGAGATCTTAGAAACTGAAAAAGTGTCTAGAGTTTTATGTTTCAAAGTGAAAGAGATAGTATAGACAACATTTTTTCAGTGGAATTATAAAGATTAAACACAAAATAGTTTTTTGTTTTGTTTTAATAATATGATCTTGCAGTTTATTTACTCTTTCTAGCACTTACTGTGTTTGGAGACATGTTATAAACAATGGCTGGATTAATCCAATAAAATATTAGATTTTGGACTGGAGTAGCTGATGGAAGAGCAGTTCTGTGCATACTCTAGGAAACTTACTTTTCCTATTAAACTTCACATATAAATTAGCTAGCCTGCTTTGAACTGTTTAAGTAGACATAGGAAATTCAGTATCATCTTCAAGAGACTGCTTATTCTTCTTTACAAAGCTATAGAAGGGTGAAAATTTATAGTCAATTACACTGAATTTATTAAATTAGGTATGCAGAGGCATGGGATAATAGCATAGTCATATGCCAATGGAGTTTTACCATCTGTTATTTGCCTTTAGCAATGTACAAGTTCTCACCATGGACAACAATAGTATATAGTGAAAAAGTAAATGGGATATATGTTTTTAAATTCCCAGCTGGGTATATGATCCACAATTATCAAATTGCAATTGCATCATTTAGTAAGAAAACAGAATTCTTTTCCAATATTTTACAGTTGAAAAGATTTGCTAGCAAGGTCTTATTAATTGCATTTAATAATCTTTTGTAAGAAGCCTGTGCAAAATGTGCCAAAAGCTATTCAGCCTAAGGTTTAAGCATACAGATCTAGATAAAGCTATATTGACAGCAGCAAATTTGTACAGAATTCATCTTAGCTTTGCCAAAATCCATGTGTAACACTGACATTTTTGTATTAAAATGAGAATTGATCTGTGCATAAACATTAGCCTCCTGAAATAGATCTAAGAAATCGACATAGATAACACAAGACTCAAAACTGGCAAAAGCTAGACACCTAAATCTGAAATCAAGCTACTGAAAACTCCTATCCAGAAATCTCATTCAGCTATTAGTGACCAATGTCCTCTGCTGTCCTGGGCTAAGTGTGGTTCCTAAGAAATGGAGTGTTACCTCTCTGCAAGCACAGGCATTCTG
The DNA here is from genome assembly GCA_032353885.1 of Nothura maculosa. NCBI lineage: Eukaryota > Metazoa > Chordata > Aves > Tinamiformes > Tinamidae > Nothura > Nothura maculosa. The sequence continues at coordinate 63,044 of JAUBOD010000434.1, read as the reverse complement.
TTCTTCACAAAAGGTACAAGTTAGCCTGATGCCAAACGCACCGCAAAGCCTTGTCCTCTCTTGGAAAAGAGGAGTGAAAGCTCCTCTTACTTTATTACTTCCTGGCAATCTGTAGTTAAGCTCCAAGATCACATTACGTGCTCTCTGGACCAAGACCTTCTGCACAATTTAGTAAGGGCCGCACAGTGAGTTTCTGGTAAAAACATCTTTTGCACTACTTTAGTAACAGCCTTGAACCCCTCCTGCCCAGAGGCACAACTTAGGCAAGAAAGATGGCTGCCTTGCTGGCCATCAGAGCCAAGTTTATAAAAAACATATGGCTGACAATTTCTGTATGGGGAGATATATAGACCTCCAATATCATAGACTGTTTCTCCTATAAGTCACTTTTAAAGACATAATAAAGGGATTATAGGCTGCAGACGGTAGGAATAAAATAAATTGTTTTCCTTTTTTAAATGAGTCATATATGTGTATATATGTCTTATAGTTTTTTTAACCCACATAAATTAAATTTGGCTTCTCTGATCTCAAGTGTTCATCCTTGCTGCCTTGTTGCCTCTGTGATTGTACCTATCAAGCTTGTTTTACAAAATCCAGTCAGTTCTGAGTAATTCTATGTTAACTGTGACACAGCAAAGTAAATACGGCATTATTACTGTACATGCTTAGTCTGTATCTGCTTAGGAGACTGACTTCCTGGGGATACTTGTAATTTATCTTATTCCTGCTTGTCTAACACCTTGCTTGGAAAGTTGGAGAGAGGTATTTACAAAATATACCTTGATGTTTTCTCTTAAAAACAAGTAAACAGTTGGACAACCTATTTCTAGGGTTTTTGGATTACATTTACAGTTATCATTTAACTTTTTATTCTCACTACCCCAAGAGTTTATAGACTAGAATATCAAAATATCTTTTTTTCTAATTTGTTTTTCTGAATTTCTTTAATAAAAATTAAGCTTTAAAAGTAGACAGATTCTAAAATTTTAATAATAACAGATGGAGTAGCCTCCTCTTATCCTTTAAAAGTATTCTTGTAGAAAATAAAGATAAGAAACATTATTTTAGCAAAATAAATAGGCTTAACCAGAGAAAACAAATTTCATTTAAAGTATTTTGAAAATGTATTTGATAAATTGAATGAATGGTGTTTTGCATTTGCAATGCTTTTAACTTGATAACCTCAAACCAGTCTGCAGGCTCAGATAAATTAATTCTTGAAAAATTGAATCACATAAGAATGAAATCTCAACTAATATCTCTCTATGTGTGCACGCATGTGTGCAAGTGTATGTTTATGAAATTGAATATATTTCACATGTAATTGTATTTTTTCTTCGGTTTTTCTTAGTTCTGATCAAGTTATTGTGGAATAATTTAAGGATAAATATTTGTTTGCATTGTACAGGAAGTAATCAATTTGCCAAAAAACTAATTTCTTTCATATGACCGTACCAACATGTACAATGAAAGTTCTATAAAAATTGTTTCTTTTTAACATTAAAAAGATACAAGTACAGAGACTTACCGACTTTTTGTGATCATTTTATGAACTTTCAGTGAACATACTTTCAGTCTATATGTATCTCTACTTACGAGTTTTCCTCATCCGTAATAGGTCAGGTCATGCTGGCTATGGCTAATTTAACTTCACAGGTATATGTAGAGCCCCAAAACTTATTAAATTTTCTTAGAGTATCATTAGAATTTAATATTAAATTTATTAATAAATCTATTAATATTACATTTTCTTAAAGTATCATTAGAATATAGACTCCAATAATTACTTTCTAAAAGTGTTGCATGAATTAAAAAACACCTGAGTTTACCTGGGAAAGGTGAGAAGAAGAAAGACAAAGAGCAGGACCTTGCAACAATAGGAAAAGGAGCAAAGCCAATCACACATGACACAAACATACAAGATTTCCCTAGAAACCTGGAAAACTAGGTTTCCCTAGTTTTGAATGAATTGTAGGTGCACACTCTTCACTACCTAGAGATTAGTGTCTATCAAACAGGATTAAATACTGCATTTTGTGGTGAGCCTTTTTTTAGCTGCTGTTTGGAGATTATAGTCAATGCTTACATTTCTAGGGCTATAAACTCAATTATGACACTTGTTGTATGTCATTCTATCCTAAATTTCTCCGAGTGTTACTTTATCCTTGCACAAAACTGACTGTAAAAAGGCTTACAATAGGTGAAGTGTAAATTCACTTGACTAATCTAGCTGATAATACTTCGGGTTTATGTCCTTGAACTTGCTCTCATTGTGGACTAGAAACAACGAAAGATATTCTATTGTGTGTGTTCATATGCTGTTAAATCAATATGCTGCTGGAGGGAAATCTTCCACATCATTTGTAAATAATGGTGTGAGTTCTGCTCTCAGCAGCCCTGGTGTACATGCAAAGTGCCTCCATTGACTTCTGCAGTGTTATGCATTTTGCTGCATGACTAATTTAATCCTCTTTTCCTCATTTAACCATCCACACTGAAAATTCTTACCCTAACCAGAGATGTAACTGTTGCAAAGAACTGCCACTTCAGATCAGTCCTCCTAAAGAATCTATGTACTAAAATATATAAAATGTAAATGGGGAAACAGAAGAAAAGATGACAAATCAGGAAGACATAATATCAGATAACTTCTGAGCTATAAGAGCCAGAGGAAATGTCTAAGAAGGTAAGGTCTCTAGTGATGCAATATGTTTATTTGTGCTCTGCATGTTTCACAATACATTAGATTTCAAATCTGTCACCGGTCTCTTTCCGTAGCTTTGCCTTTTGGTGCTCAGCTTTGAAAATGTCAAGTCTTGAGCTTTACACACATGCAACTTTCTGCCCCTGAACTTTGTTATTATAGGAAATTATGGCCTACCACTGAACTATCCTGAAAGGTACTAGTGTAGCTGATACAATAAATGAGCTATCTTGAAAATATACATCTTTAAATGAGTGTGGACACGTATATTTAAATCTTATTTCATCAGTGCAAGTAAAGGTGTTCACAAATGCTGAAAAAATCCTAGCCAGAATAATAAGAAAATTATCTAATATCTGGGACAAATATTGTGAGATTTCTGACATTTGTCAAATTAGTCAAACCTGGAGAAGTCTGGAAGGATAAAAATATATTAATGAATTACCTTGATGTTTTAGTGAATTTAGTGAATTTAGTGAAAAAGTAATAGAAGTATAATTCAACAGATGAATTCTAAAAGTACTTAGTTAAAAGGTATCAATGGATTTAAGTCTTAAGGAATAACTCTTCACAAGCAAGAGAGGTTGGAAGCACATATTTTGCTTTGTTTTGTTTTCCTGATTCCATCAGTATACTATTGCCCACATTTACTTATTTCCTGGTTCTACTTGCAAAATCTACTTGCATCATTACCTAAATTTTGAAATTGTTTCCCCTAATAACAATTTCAAATTAATTAGAAACTGAGAAAACTGTGAAAAACTGTTAAGAGTTGCAGGACAGCATCTCATTAAACCTTTCCATGTCACCCAATAATAGTGGATAAAGTTATACTGTCCGCACTGTGATTTTTCTTCTCTCCTGTGTGAATTTCAATTGCAAGTCGCTTCCAAATTTTTGTCATTTTTTATGGCATGGTGCAGAAGCTACATAGGGCATTTCTAAATATCACTCAAGAATTTTATGTCTTTTTTAATGCAGCTAAAATACTAGCCTTTTGATGAATGGGAATTATCTGGATTCTGAAACTCCTTTGTCTTTGAACAAAGATGATTTTAATAGGTGTGTAGCAACTGGCTCTTTGACAATCTCTGTCACCATTTCCCTATTGCAAGTCCTTTTGCAATTGAAGTTAATTAGACAGAATAAAGAGTAAGCTTCCTTATTGATCACATAGCCAAATAAACCACAAAAAAAAACTTTGAAACATCACCAGCAGTAACCCGCCCTTCAGCATTCTCTTCCAACATTAAAAGACTATTTTGCATTGCTAAGAAAAATAACATGCAGCCTTATGTGTCATCACCTTTGCAGTATTTGTCTCAATGCACATAAACCTTACAGTGTAAAATCTCTGTCTTAAATGGTGGTATGTATCTACTCATGTAAAATCATAACCCAATAACACTGCTCAGCTAAAGTAATAACTGGGGACTTCAGGAGCCTCCAGCTGAAGCTGGAGTTGCCTAACTCTCCAACCTGTACACGTAAAACATGTAGAAGCCAAGCCTATGTGCCCACAGGCAGGAGATCATGTAGGAAGCAAGACAGCACAAGCCAATGTAGAGAGACAACTGCCAGTTCCCGAATGCTGCTGCTCAACATAGTCAGAAGCACGATATACTCCAGAGATAATGTAAGGAAAAGTGGTGGGGGAATGTTGGGTCAGCCCCACCACTTGCATATAAGACAAGAAGCTGAAAGGCAGTGCCCAAAACACTGACCTGCTGCACCTTGTACCTGTTGAAAATTTCCTGCTTTGCTCCTTAAGCTCTGACACCCTAAAGAGACTCTCTACTTGCCTCGCACCACTGGCAGGCCGTAATATATTCTGTTCTTAACTTCCATTCTCATGCTTACTGACTAGATATTGGAATTCCCACATTTTTTCCTCTGACTCATATTTTCCAGTAGTTACAAATATACACTTCAAAGGGTTTATATATTTTTATATTTATATGTTTATAAAATAGAGTGAATTTATCTAGAACTACTTGCTCATTCCATTCAAGAACAGCTTCTCTCTTAATAGATATCCTGAGGATGTGGACAGTATGGAGAAATGTCCATATTCCTCTTTGCTCTATGTTTTAGAAAATGTTTTCTAGAAAACATTTAGAAAACATTTTCTAAGACATAGAGCAAAGAAGAATATCTTTCTAAAGAGGAAAAGAGGAATATCTTTCTAAAATATTTGCTCTATATTTTCTTATTTCTTTGTTGCAATTACTGTGTTGGGCTTGTAGGGCGAACACAAGTAATAGAGTAGAATACTACTCAGCTATTTTTCATCCCCAATTTATGACTCATAAAGGTTGTCTGGGAAAGTTTGTAAACATGAAAAATCTCCACTAAATATAATGACCTTATTATCAGTCTTACACATCAAGGAAGTTCTTGCTGAGTTAGGATTAATAACAAAGGGTTAAGGGGTATATTTAGAAAGTAAATGCTTAAGTAAGGCGAGTTAGCTAGTTTCACAGTTAAGAGAATAGAGAAGCTAGTGAAAGAACCAGTTCTTATAGAACTCCACCCATGAGACTCCAAGAAAGGCAGTAAACAAGCAGTAACATAGGATGAACCACTCAAATGAAATGAAGCCATACACACCCAGTCTTGGGTTACTTTCAGCATTTATATATTAACCAAAATTGTTAAATGGGCTTATAGCACAATGACATGTAAATCTATCAACATTCCATAATTTGCTTGAAACAATAAAGAAATATTTTTCACTGTAGCAATTTACCAAACATTGGGAGATCTGGATGCACAGGTGCATCTATATCTTTTAAGGGGAGAGAAACAGCTCCTACAATAGGAAGGAAGGAGGAGAGGTTTGGAACTTTTTTTTTTTTTTGGTTGTTTTGTTGTTGTTTTATTTTTCTCTCTCAGGATACCTCCTCCTCTCTGTCTTTTCTGTTATCTTCCTATGCACTTTGTTTATTGTTTTCTCTTTATATCTCCACATTTTACTTATTTCTACTATTTCTTTCAGCTGACGTTCCAGGCAGCGTGCTACAAAAAGAAATCCTTGGCTCTGCTCCTGTTATCTGGTGCTAATGATGCTGTAAAGAGCAAATGCCTCGAGTTCCTGTTGTTGCAAACAGCCCTGCACTGCTGAGTGGAACGGGCTGATAGCAGAGGCAGCTCCTCTGCTGCTGCTTGTTAAGACTGAATGGCAAAAGCCTATACTTGATTGGAAAAGCCAAATAAAGCTGCTCCCACTGACAGTAAGAGGCCAAAATTTGCTAGTACACACAAACTTTTAATGACAGTCTGTAAATATGGTTTTCAGAGGTAATACACGGTAAATAATGCATGGCAGGTAGCCACATGTTGCCCTTGATGGCACGCAGAGGCTGCATTTGTTAACCTCTGAGTTACACCACTGACCTCCTTTTCTTAGGTGTCTGAAGGAAGAACAGAGCACTGTATATAATGTAACTAGATGCCTTAGTTACCACTAAGGTAGATATTCTGGTCCATTTTCCTGTAACACATACCAGAGTATTTACATTATATGTTTGTGACAGATTATTTTATTTTTAGCCTGTGAAGATTTACCAAGACCCATACAGTGAGAGATAATCATTGTCTTCAATAATTAATTGTTGATGTATGAGTATCATTGTTTTCCTTAATTGGAAAAAAAACCTAAAATCCCAGAAAGCGCCCTATTTCGTTATCAGCAGGGAAGGAAAACAGCAGCATTTTTAGTCTATGGATTGCACCTTTTCAATGGCTGAATTGCAAGCCTCAGGCTGCGTCTGGGCGCGCAAGGGGAGGGGGTGGGGGAAGGATTTGTCTGAAGTTCTTTGGTTTCAGGCTGTGTCATTTGTTTTCCTAGATGATAGTGTTTTGGCAGGCTGCTGTGGTTTTTGTCTGGTCAGCTTTATCTCGGCATATAGAGCTCTGTACCTCTACTGTATGTTGACTTCTCACTTGTTGAGTAGCTGTTTTTGTTTATGTGCAAAAGAAGTCTAGGGAAGAAAACTGGGAAATAACTCAGTAACTTCAAATAATCAACACGCTGTTCCAGAGATATCTCTTAAATATTTTATTTTCCTTCTGTTCTTCTTTTCCACCAAGCTGTTTGTAGCCTTTTCAGTCTGCTGTTTTTTTTGTCTGAACTGTGCATAATGAAATGTGACTCAGGGTTCATTTTGCTAATCATTCCTCCTTTGACCAAAAAGTGCTTTACATCTAGCTTGGTGGTATCAGGTTTCATCGTGAAAGTGCTACATTCCTGTCTCGCCTGCATTTTTCTTTGTGTTTGATTTTAGATGGTAGAATAAATAGAATCCTTAGACTAAATCCAATCCACAGAGGAAAAAAACAGAAAGATAATAAAAAATACAATTTAGCCAAAGATATTTTCCCTGCTTAATTCCCATTTTTCACCTATTTTATTATGTTGTTTTTGTAGTAGCCCTGCCGAAATTTTTCCACCTTTGATTTACTTCATAATGATACTAATTCTTGAATTCTGATTTTAGTGGAGGTCTAAAACACTAGGTCTCTGAAAGTTATAGAAATATATTTTTAAAAAAAAAAAGTTATTTCAAAACATAGCTGTAACTTCCACCTTTCATAGCTTCTTGTGGTTCATGACAGAACTAGCTCATGCTGGCAACATTGTTTTGAGCAATTTCAGAATCTTAAAAGTAGTCTGGGTTTTTACATGTATTGTGATTATTTATCTTTTTTTTTCTGTTACGATGCTAAGGCTTAGCTTTTTAAATATATCTTTTATTTCACACATTCATCTTTAATCTTGTCTCTAACAGTCCTATTGCTTTATATGGAAGACTTTTTTTTTAATACAGAAAATTGAAGAGGAGCATTTGTCAGAGTATCTTCTTACCTGAATGAAGTTATAGGGGTGCAAGATAGTGCAGTTAAAGTAAGATATCATTTTAAACGATAAGTAGTTCTTAGAAACACCAGACTTGAGATCAGTATTTGCTGTGAACTCCAAACATATAACTGAAAATCAAAAGACCCTTTTCTGTAGACAGTGTTTCTAATCCAAGGAAACAATCACATTAAACATAGAACATCCCTTTGATTTAAAAGTCACATTGCGACTTGAACATCACCACAATTTGAGTCATATATCAGAGAACTACTTTACTTTCCATGCAATGAAATATTTGTGTGAGCTTTTCTTTTTTTTTAAAGCTTCTGTTTTTGTTCACTATCTTTTTATATACTATGGGTTTTTTTTTCTGTTTCTGTATTTTATTCAGCCCTTAAACAGCTTCACTTACTTCAGAACTAGAAACAAGACCTTCAAGAAAAGGAGGTCTTTAAATGAATTAATTTTAATATTTACATATTTCTTTAAAAATTTTGCATATCTAAATATCCCTCCTAGTCTTTAAAAACTGAAGCTGGCATCTGTGTTGTCTTGAATTTAAATGGTCCCTGCAGGCTCTTTAACTCAAAGAGTTATTTATTTTATTCATCGGTTTGTTTCTTATTTTTTCCCTGTAGGGTAATTCCAAACCTAGCTCTTATATTTGTTTACTTGCCTCACTATGTTAAAAGATTATGTCTTCACCAGTGCTTATGAATTTATTAGTGTTTAAAGTGCGCTTAAATTGTTGAACTCAGTCCAGTTTGGCTTTATCACGCTATTTTACCTGCAGCATTTTTTTGCTTTGATTGTTCCTTGTGTATCCCTAACAATAAACAGGCTGAATATAGAAAAGAACCCAGTTAGCTGAGCAGAGGATGCAGGGAAATGTCAAATATATTCTAGCTTTATTTGCTCCTATTAATACATCTTTCATTTGTATTGCCTGCAGTGAACATTTTCAAATAGAAGAGATAATTGCATACCTTACCTCAGCATCTAATAAGATATGTCATTGACACTTTCTTAACCATGGACAAACTCAGACAGTTCAGAGATATCTATTGCTGTCCTCATTGTAACTTACTCTGTGCTCAGACCTGCATACTCTTGTCAGTGCAATTGAACACTTCATTATATTCACTAATCTAGCCCCTTTAAAACACATCTCATCCTTCTTACCTGTTTGTTCCTGACTCTGTCCCTGAAGTTCAACGTTTTGCAGTTGTGCTGATGCAAATTTTGATATTTTCTTTTTTTTTCCCCCGCTCTCTCTTTTGTATTGAAATTCCCTGAAATGACTGGAGTTGGAGGGAAGGGAAACCTGGTGCCCATTAAGGCCCGAGAAGCAGCAAATGTTCAGTTAGCACTGCTGAACTGCACCTTCCCTGTCAAAAATCAATAGCCTAACCTTAGGATAGTGCATTTAATCTCTTGTAAAGCATCCTTTTGAATCCTATGCCATTCCATATTGTGGGCAGAGAAAGAAAATGATACTGTATCTTAGGGGATAGGAGAATCCTTGGATATTTCAGAAATACGGGCCAAAAAAAATTGCTCTAAGTCAGCAAATTTTCTGAGTTTCCTACCACTCAGATCATGCATTATACAGTGCATCCTATCTATCATCCCTTTCCATCTAGGAAAATTGGACATCGTCACAATTTACTTCTAATATAAGTTTAAAACAAATATCAAAATGTTCTATTTCCAACCTGATCAGCCTTTTTATGTTTGTAACATTGTTCTGCGTTGCTCTTTGCTAAGTTACACGATCATTCTACTACAACAAACAAAATGTATATAGATAAAACAGATACACTGTTGAAACATAAAGGCCAGTACTCTTAGGATCATTCTCTTTTCTCCCAAGAAAAAAAAAAAAAACCATATACACAGTAATTTTAGGATTATTTTTATATACCTTTGGAAATATGAACTTATGCTGTGGTATTTCAGAAGAAAAGAATTGAAAAAAATTAGGTTTATACTAAACCTAACATGTACCAACATGGCGAGGCTTGAAATATTTCTTGAAGTCTTGAACTAGGTCCTGAGAAAAAATGTTTCTTCTTCATAAGGCAAATAGTTCCTGTGGTAGGAACAGATTGCTGTTAATGGCAGTGGAGCTTCTGACCTCTGAAGAGAGCAGCTGCTGCCTGCTGGGAAATACAGCCGCAACATTTGTGATAGGCCGCTCAGATCCTGTCTTTTTGCCAGCAAGGGAAGAGCAGAACCCAGAAGGTGCAGGGTGAAGAGAAGTCTGTGCCATCTTTAAGTCCACGAAGCAAAATGTAAAAGTAAATTCATGAGATGACAAGACTGTTTTGACTGTCTGAACAGACATTAGCCACCAGTTCTGAAGTCATACATCTGCAGAGAAAAGTAATAGATTTTAATAGAACAAAGCTTAAAGCATCTGGAAAAGGAAAACAAAAACATGAAGCAGAGGTCACGTACAGTCTTTTTTTTCTGGTGGACACTATGGAATTCTTGTCCCCCAAGCTACACTTGAAGCTCAGTTTACTCTCTGTCTGCAACTCGTGGTGAATTTTATCTGCATTTTAAGTAACTGTTGGACAACTTCATGGAAAGCTGTTCTTAAATTACCAAGTGTTTCCCTCATGTTATAGCACAGTCATGTAGATAAGCTTAGGTGCTGCAATTGCTTCTTCTTCTCCAATTTAGCAGATACAATCTTGCTTTCTAAATTCTAGTATAAACACATCTTTCTTCTAGGCTTATCACTTTGATCATGCCATCTTTGCCTTTGTGTCTCTTCTCTTTCCTCTTTCCATCACATCTCATACTCATTTTAGCCCTTTGTTAGTTTAGATAAACTCTATTTATAGTTTCCTATGTCCTGTCAATCTATGTGCATGTTTCACCTCTGGTTTTTCAGCTGGCATCATCTTTTCCTGCCCATACCGTCTTTGTGCTTCCTCTTTTGATTCTCAGTGGCATCAGAGAACACATAAAAATATGTAAGGTCACTAATTTAATTTAATCTACATTAGTTAAAGTCTGTCTCTCCCACTAGCTCCCAGTAGTAATTCCATGATAAGTTGGCAGTTGGATGTTACTACTTGTATTATAATAATCTCCTTCTGTCCTTTTCATATTTAGAAGACAGGCACTTGACATCTTTCCTCATTAAACTTCTTTTAGCCCTTTTGCATACATAAGCTAAATCAAAAGTCTTTGTCTCTTTTTGTTTATTTCTTTGTGCAAAGATGGTCAAGTAACATAAAATATTAAGTACACTTATAGAGGGAAGTGTATTCCCTATAGTTTCAGTCAAGAAAATAAATATTTGTTTTTAGGCTGCAATTCGTGCACACTGCTTAGGGCAGGAGGTATTACATATTTGGCTGCAGACCCACTAGAGTGAATGACATACACCTTCTAAATGAACTGAATGGAATATATCATAATGTATCCTGATCATAATATACCATAATGTATCCTCACTCCCTCCACTAACATACCACCACAAATTCTGTCAGAAGATAGTTAAGGCAACAAAAGCATTCTCATTCCTTTCCTTTTTGTTCTGTTCACTTCCATTTATCCTCAATATTTTAGTTTAAAGTCTTTGATGCAATGGATGTCCTAACAGAAAACTGGAGAAACTGAGGGGTGGCTACAGGTGCTGTTTTGCTGCTTCTGCTACTCGAGTAGTAATCGCTGAGGAAGAGACAAGACAAACATTTGGAATAGTAGCATTAAAAATGAATGCAGAAAATTATACCAGGAGGCTACAGAGACAAGTATTATGAAGTAATGTTACACTGAAAATCAAGCATCTTTTAATAAGAGGTTACATTGCCAGGTCAATCATCATTAGAGTAATTTTATTTTGTGGTAATATTTAAGTGCCTTATCTTCACTGAGAGCATACCTTGAAATAGCTGGATTCATTACTGCAATGTAATTGCACATAGATAGGAGCAATAGAAAGAAACAAACTAGCTTCAGAGAACAGAGTGGACATTATTTAGTTTAAGGAACAACTTTTTGTTATGCATATTTAGAGTAATTAGCAAAATAGAGGCCTGATTCATAAGAGGGGCCTTTAGATAATGCTGTAATACACACAAAAAAAATCAATAGTAAGGACAGTTTTGACAGTATTTTAAAAGCAGATCTGGCTGAAATGACAGACATTTTATCTCAAATGATCATCCCAGCCCTGTACCATCCTTACCTTTCTGTAAAAAAGATTATCCTGCAGTAAGAAGCCTACATTTAATAATGATGATGCCATATAAATGTGTACTTTGATCCTAATATGCACATCCTCTGATGATTCAGGAACTGCCACAAAAGGGTTGTGCTGGCAACTTGCTATGCTTTTCCAGTCCTATATGCTGTTAGGAAGCCACACCTTGCGAAGGGAAATACTGACTGAATTCAGTAGGAAATTGCTGTTCAATCCAGTGGTGCCAGAATTTCACTTGCAGCCTTTATTTGGGTGCAACATCAATATCTTTCAATAATTTGTGTCATATAAAGATGAAATTTTCCAAGGCAGTTGAGCTGATCTAAAAGCTTGCTGCTGCAAAGCGGGTCCCCAGTCTTGCCTATCCCGGCTTCATGCTTTCCCATGTGAGCTGTGAGATTTGCCTGATCCCTTCTGCTCAGCCTTTGCGAGGCAATGAACACATTCACAAGCACAAAGAAGCACAACAGCAGCGCTGAGCAGATGGGGGAAGGGAAGAGCCAGGACTGCTGCTTTTGATGTCACCACAGGGCAGGCATTAGGCCACCCTGTAATGTAAACAGATTCCTGAACTTCTAGTGCAAGCTGGAAAAAAAAGAAAATTGAAACATCATATGAAATAGTGTCATTATCTCATCTATTATATTTGTTCTTCATTTGTAACATTTCCCACTGGAAGAAAAGCACGTTATTTAATCAAATATAAATTATCGATTTTATTTTTTTCACATGAAGAACTTTCCCTTTTCTGATAAGCAAATATTTTATTATACAGTGATTCAGATGAAACAACTCAGGAAAAGACAAACGAAAGAGATTTCAACAAACAGGAAAACAAAGAATCTGACTGTCCTGCCTCCCACTCTCCTCTCCACGTCATGCTATTTGGTTTTGAACTCCTGAATGCATTTTACTCATCCTCCTGCAGCATTTCAGTAATTGATGAAAGATTAAAATATAATTCAAGATGACATTCGGCACTGAAATCTGCCTTAACAAGAGGCAATGAGTTTGAACTATGGAGGAAAGGGGGGAAATAAATGCTTTCAGAAAAAAAGAAGTTACAGAATTTGAAAACTAATTTAATTTCCCTATAGAGGACTGCTTGCAGAATGCATCCAAAAACATCACGATTCTGCAGTAAGAGTCACTTTACATAAGCAACCACATTATCATAGTTTGACCCTAGGCTAGCTGTGCTAGACTTCCAGTTAGGGGCTACTTCTATTAGACAAATACTTTTCACTTTCTGTGTGGGTGACCATTTAAAACAGGTTTCATTGTAAACAAATATGCAATGCATTACAAATATTCTTATCAGTAAAAATAAGTATTCTTTACACTGTCAGCATTTTTTTCCAGAGCTAAAATGATTACATGGTACTATCGAAACTAGCCCAACCTGTTTACATAGTGTGGAAGGAGAATTACGTAACTTATTCAAAACAAAAAAAAAATACCATTTTTCTAAGCCAGACTTTAAGGATTTTAAAAGTGTGATTTTTACTGATACAGCAAGGTGAAAAATGCATCCAAGTCAACTTAGAGTGAGGTGGAACCTTACCTTGTCATTGGAAATTACTTAGGTAAAATGCAGAGAGAAGGAACAAAAGAACCACAACCAAAAATAACTGCACATTAGAAAAGACTCCCTTGAGTTAACAACATCCAATGCTATCATAAGCAGCCACATCAGACACTGCCATTCAGAAGTTTAAGTTCTCTGTTCAAAGATGCTAAGTCTTTTTTGTTTGGCCTTCATGTTAGAAAGTTCTTCTTGAACTTTTGGCTCTGATAATGAGAAACTTCCCTCTAGGAAGAAATGCAGACTCCCAGGCCAAAGTCTGCTGCAGCCCGCAGGTGTGGCTGCAATGAGGGAAGCCAGTCTGGGGCAAAGGGTGATTTTCCTCTTCTGTGGAGCTGGTAGCAGCAGCACATGGGCAGGGTGAGTGCCTGGTATGTTCCTCACTGGTTGGGAGGTCTGGTTGTGCCTCATGCCGAGGCTGATCTAAGAGAAGACCCCTGCCAGAAGGAGAGGAACCCGTTCTCCAAACCCAGGACTCATACACGACTGGTTTCTACTGACACATCTAGTGATCATGTGGGTTTGTATGGCTCTGCCAGGAAGAAAGAATTAATTTGCCTTTGGAGGATCAACTTGCTAATATGCCAGCTAGTTGAACCTGCTCCGAGGGTATGTGATCACTAGATAACATATGGGACTTAGAAGATAATGGAAGGGAAATGGAAGAAATATGGGACTAGCATTAAAACTACTATTCTAGTCGCAGCTTGCCATTCAGTGAGAATCAGTCAGAATCACCTGAGAATTCTGCTTCAAAGAGAAGCCCTTTGGCATACAAAGTAATTTAGAACAGGGCTCTCTAAAATAAGTGACTCAGAGCAGCAATTTTCAGCATTCTCAAGTTCTAGGAAGTACATCACAAATTTTATGGTTTTTAGGGAATGCCATAATTAAATGTAGCATGGCTACATGTCTGCATGAGAAAAAGAGTCATTGAAATAAGGGACTTCAGGAAAGGAACCTGAAGACCCAAAGCTGAGGGATAGATAAAGGAGGCAGGTGTATGTGGAAGTGATGATGATAAGGCACAGGTAATATCCATCTCAAAAAGGGCTAGGAAAAGCTGTTATGTGTACTAACAAACAACAGCTTATGAGTAAGTTTCTTCTCTCTGCATTCTTACATCTTTAGATTCCATCAAAAATTGTGGATCTTAATAAAAAAAAATGATTATTTTTAGTTGCCTATTGTTTCTTAGGATTTCTAAAAATCTTCACAGACTATCAGCTGTAAATGAGTTTTCATATTTGCTCTTCTTTTAATGAAACTTAACTCTTTTCATGTTTGGGAAGCTGATGCCTTAAAGAAAGGAAAATACCAAATAGCACAGGATTTCAAACAAATTGGAAATAATTGCATTTTTAAAGATCTTTTATATGGATGGGAGGTACTAGATGGTAAGTACTGCCAAAATCTTTATTGCCCACGATATACAGATCCTCAATTTTATTTAATGATTTAGTTGGAATAAATGGTAGTTAACTATGAACTTAAGGAGCTGGGTTAAGTACTATTGCAATTACCCTGAAACCCCTGACATGTAGACATGTAGATTTTACAGCCCTGAGCTAAGCAGTCAGATATTTCTACCGTGGAAAGGAATATGAGACACCGACACAAGAATAATTTTTGGAAGAAGCCAGACAAGCACATAGTATCTCACACTCATGAAGAGCAAAAGGTAAAGTGTGGGGCAATGAGTAAAGTTGTCAGACATCTAAGCAAGTGACGCAGTTTAACCGGCTAATGAATCTGAAACAGCACATGCCTGTTCTTGAGGTCTGAAGTTGTGAATATCCTCGTATCTGCATTTAAGACTGGTTAGTTACTATGTTTGCTTTCCATCCTGTATTTGCACTCCCTGACTTTTGTCCTAGTTCTTTATTCCTCCCACTACCTTTCATACCAACATCCTGTTCTTCCACCCACTGTTAGCTTGTGCCCAAACCTTTGGGCTTGTGAGCTTGCAGGCCACAGAGGTTAGCAGTGACCTGAGAATGCCCATGGGATCTGGTCTCACTCATAGAAAAAAAGCAAAAGAATGTCAAATTGAGTGAGAAACATTCAGTTGGCTCCTGTTTTATGTACCTTCCTACTTTTTCCTTTGGCTAATGATTGTATCACACACAAAGCATAGGCCTGCACAGCAGGCCTTGGGCATACCATTTAACACAAGCTTAGTAGGAAAAGGTAATTTCTACTGATTAAAAAAGGTCTTGTTTCCGAGCTTTAGGGCTCTCATTTCAGGGAAGGGTTTTAAGTTAGTAAGGGTTTTAGGCAACGTCAACCAGGAGAAACTGTGCTGCACAGCAGGATCCTGACAGCTGAGTAGCAGTTTTGAAAATGCCACTAATGTCATAGAAACTACTAGTGGCAGATACTGCTAGTGGTAGATACAGGTATCAAAGAAGCTAGTAAGTACTGCAGGCACTATTCATAAAATCCTTGCCCAAATAATCTGAAGTTGATGACACAGCCCAAGCAGGCATCAGCAAGTAGTTCTGGGGTATCAAAATTGGCCTGAGCTAATTTAGGGATCAGATGTGAAATGCCTGATCATGGAAGACTCCATCCCAGTTCTGAGCACCTTCAGCTGGCACACACGATCCAAATCACAGAATCACAGAATGGTTGAGGTTGGAAGGGACCACTAGACATCATCTAGTCCAACCCCCTGCTCCAGCAGGGACACCCAGAGCACGGGGCACAGGGTGGCATCCAGGCGGGTTGGGAAGATCTCCAGAGAAGAGAGATCTTCCACAGCTTCCCTGGGCAGCCTGTGCCAGGGCTCTGGCACCCTCACAGGAAATAAGTTCCTCTTCACATGGAGATGGAACTGCCTGTATTGCAACTTACACTCATTGCCCCTTCCCCTGTCACTGGCCACCACTCAGAAGAGCTTGGCCCCTTCCTCCCAACATTCTCCCCACAGGTACCTGTTAATCAGATCCCCTTTCAGCCTTCTCTTCTCCAGGCTAAACAGGCCCAACTAACTCAGTCTCTCCTCATAGGAGAGATGTTCCAGTCCCTTAATCATCTTTGTTGCTCTCTGCTGGACCTTCTCGAGAAGCTGCACATCCCTGTCGTCCTGGGGAGCCTAGAACTGCACTCAATATGCAAATATCACTAATATCACAAATATCTTCCAGCATAACCTACGTTAACCCTGAGAAGAAGGCACACAAAGCCTACAAGCAGTTGGGCATGAAGGCTGAGATCCTTCTGCCAGGAGCTAATTCTAATCACAGAGAGGATAGCAGTATTTCCTGACCAATGTAGCTGTGTTCACTTCCACAGAACTGCCCCATTATAAGGCTAACTCTACTCTGAACGAAAAAAATCATGAGGCAGCTGGGCATATCTAGTAACTTGCAAGAATCAACAAGGATGGGCCTGTTCTCCCATTCCTTTCTCACATCTTACTGTCTTCCTATATGTTTGTGCTACTTTTATGGCTACCTTTATCTGCACTATCCTCCAAGTAAAAACTACTCTGCAGGTAAATCTGATAAAGAAGTGGAAGGGGAGAATAATTTTATGGTAATTTTGTGAGCTAAATTAATTCACTAAATTGTCAGAAGACTATGAAAAGTGCCACATGGGAAAGTCTGTGAAAGTAAAAACAGATGGGCACAGGATCATGTGAAACTGATTGTGAAATTTTATTGTTGGGAATGTGGGCATCAGCAAATTTCGTAGCTAAAATTCAATGCAAAGAGGGAGTTAGAAAGAGAAAGAAGAACATGAATGTGACCTCTTCCTTTTGGAAACAGCAATCTTCAGATCAGCTGCTAAAGAAGCAGTTCCTCTTCAAGAAATCATTAATGTCTACTTTTTCTCCCAAGTAAAGGAAGTTTTCCTCAATTAAGTTGTATCTATGGTAAATACTAACTTAGAAAAAATGCTTTGTCCCAGTGCAGATTTGTGCTGTCCATTTTTCAACTAATAGATGTTGCATAGACACACTCAATTAGCAACATGTGCCCATATAATAAAGTTTGTATTCAAGCTACCTTTCAATATATATTTAAGAATGAAACATAGTGCTAATACTTTTATAATGACAAACCATACAATATGCTCCTCTTTTGGACTTTCAACAAATCACATTTATTTTCTAAGAGATGTATTTTTCTTCCCTTTTATAGCGTAAATATATAACTTCAAATCTTCCAAATTCTAAATGCTATCAGAACATTAGTACTCCATTATTACTTCCTTCTTCCATGTGCTAAATGACATATAAGTTTTAAGAAATCTGAGTGAAATACATTATATAGTAAATTACATTTCTCAACTTCAGTATCACAGGGACATCAAGGTGTAAATTATTACCCTCTTGAAACATCATTGCTAAAAATTGTCTTGCATGAATAGGAGTGTAGCAAGGTGTGAATTATACCCTGAGAGCAACTGTCGCTTGATTGAGGTGTTAAATTTGAAAGTTGTTATTTTAACTCTGAAGAAGACAGTCTATGAAAAATATTTCCCAGACTAAGAGTAATTAAAACCCATGTACTTTTGGCTATGTTTTTCCTTTGTTTCTTTTTATTTACTCCAGCAACAGACTGCATTTTGTTATCATTTATTCTAAAAGAAGCAATCTAATTAAGGCTTAATTGGAAACAGCTCAAAGTTTTCAAAAAGGCATCATCTGCTCCCCCAAACATCCAACTCTGCAACCCATTCAACACATTACTTTGGTTACGTCCCTGAAGAAGCTACAGCAAGGAAAGCAGGAGTCACTACTCTGCTAAATCCCTCTCATGGGAGAAGCTGCCTCTCTGGGCTCACACTGTCCCTAGGAATCCATCAGCGCTCCTGGCTCTGTCAGTGGGGATGTGCACTCCAAGCATCGTCATGAAGCAATGGTCTGTAATCCTGCCTTGCACATCTTTTGTTGCAACGTCTCCACGCTGAGGAAGCCCTAGTATAGACTGCCTCCTGACTCTAGCAGCTATTTTCAGCATATCAGCCTGATTCACCCTCGGCTCGTTTAACTAATGCTGATAAGGACAGCTATAGCCAAAAAGCTTAGCTGTAGTAAAGTGCCTGTTCTTTGCATCAGGGCACAGAAACCTGTACATGCAACACTGGAAATTCCTTTGGAAGGCAGATGATGGTGTTAGCCAGACAGCTCCCTCCTGTAGCTGGGGATGTGATTCCCCAGCAGCTGAAACTGATCTCAACACAGCTATTTACAGTCCTGCCCTTTCCCTGCCTTCTACCCAACACTCTCTCTTTTTTTGCCGGCTGGCACTCAGGCAAATAAGCAGGAAAGCAGTCCAGGGAGCTGAGAGGACTGAAAACAAAAGGGATTCATCTCTGGCCAGCCTGGCTTCCTGCACTAACTTATCAGTGCCAGCAAAGAGCAGGTGTGGGAGCAGTGGGGCTGGGGCATGAGCAGTGACATCTCCAGTTCAACCTGACATCCTCTGGTTGTATTCATGGGCTGCAGTCTCGAGCTGAAGAGAAGAAAAAGTCCTTTCCCTCTTACCCTTCTCTTGGCCATAAGTTCCCTCTCTTGGTCTGAGTGTGGGGAAAAAAAACATGATGCAGTAGGTTGGTCTACAAGAAAATGGACCCTGGAAAGAACAGATAAACAAAATGAAACCCAAAACACTTTCTGCTGCAAGCAGAAATCCACTCTGAAAGGTCCAAGGGTATTATTTCTTCTTTCTCTTTATCTTCCTTTTTGCTTTTGTGTTTTCTTCTCTTCCTTTTTCAAGACATGTTATCCACACTAGGAAGTATATATCCCTACAGAGAAGTTTCACACCCTCAGGAATTTGGGTGGCTGGTCATAGTGAGTCTGCCAGGTGGTGGGATGGAATCAAAAAATAAAATCTATTGAAAGAGAAAAATGCCATTTTCTTTCCTGACAATGAAGAGAATCATATTCTTGTTGCTGTGTGTTTTCTAAATCTCTGCGAAACAGGCATAGGGAATTTCTATTTCTGAGCTTCTGTGGGTCAAATCTATGTTAGGTGACTGTCTTCCACTCTTACCATTAAAAACCAAACCAATAGTAATTTATTTTAGATAGGAAGGTCAAGGGGATAAGGAAGTTTTAGAGGGAAAAAGTATTCACGAACTCAGGTTGAAATTGGCAAATAATTTTCTCTCAGAAAAAGCAGAAGGAGGTTGCAGAAATATGCAAGATTTTTTATTCAGCTTCTTCAAAACAAAAATTTAGTTTTGGAAATACTGATCTGTCGAACTTCAGAATTTTCTAAACATCTTTTAAAATTGCCTCCGATTCGTCTTTTCTGCAAACAAACATATATATATATATATATATATATATATATATATATATAAGCT
>JAUBOD010000434.1:0-40048 GCA_032353885.1 Nothura maculosa | reverse complement strand
CGGCGGCGGTGGCGGCGGTGCCGCTGCCTGCCCGGGCGGGCGCTGCGGGCGGCCCCGCGCTTTGTTCGCGCCGCGGCCGCCTCCCGTCGCCGCCGCCCACCCGCCCTCTTCGCTCCGCGGTGCGGCGGGGGCTCCGCGCGTCTCCCCGCCTGCAGTGGGGGGCTCCGCTCCCGCTTTGGGTAGCGGCTCTTGGGGCGAAGGGCCTTTGTGCAGGGGGTGCCCCGGCGTCGCCGTGAGGCGCCGCGTGCCCGCAGGGGCGCCCGGTCACCGGCGCCGCCGCCCTCGGGTTCGGTACCCGCCGCGGACGGGAGCCCGAGGGGTGGAAGAACGAATAAAGGTCGCTATGGATTTATTTATTTTGTATATATATGCGTTAGACATCTGCTAAGTAATGGCAACGGACCTCCAAGTTGGAGCTGCTTTGAGAGGGCCGTTTGGACGAGATGATCACAGAATCTTCAAGGTTGGAAGGGACCTCTAGAGATCATCTGGTCTAACCTTCCCGCTCCAGCAGGCACCTAGAGCATGTGGCATGTCCAGAGAGCTCTTGCTACTCAACTGCTCTGTCCTGGACTCGCCACTGACATCTGTGGAGGAGAAAGTGAGGGAAGTAGGAGAGGAAGCAGTTGAATCAAGTGCACAAAAATTCCTTTTTTTTTCCCCTATGAGGGAAAGCAAAGGAATAGGTAATGTCAAACTGAAGGAAAAAAAAAAAAAGACTACCATGCTAAAAGGTTTTTTTTTTTTATTTCAAACATGTAGTGTTGTTAGGTGCTTGTAATGAACCCAGTTGGAGTGACTTATTAATATTTCTTTAATTTTTTTTTTAAATCTCTGCTTCAGCCAAAGCTCATTCAACAATGCGTAATGCCAAGAGAGATGACAACAAGTGAGGAGGTTAAAGTTTGCCGTAAACCCCAGCAGTGTCAGGAGGACACTTTTTGTTTCCTGTTGAAATGTTAATAACGTTGCTGATGCAACTGTTGTTTTGGGAAATTACTCATGGGATCAAAATTCCATATAACAGAACGGTGAACACTAGTGTCATCCTTGAAATAGTATCAACCCTAGCTCTGTTTGCTTAGAAAAAAAAAAGCACAGTCTAACAAGAAAATTTTTAATTACTGTGTTAAAACTATTAATTGCTAGTATTTAGAGATTAGACCAATGATTAAGGTCGTATTGAAACACTTATTGTAGCTACTGATGAAAGCAAAACTTAATTTTAGTGGAGTACTAAGAATATGTGTTGTATTCCTCCCCAGTTGCCTGCTCAGGGTGTATTTTCATTTCTTGAAACAGGGAGGTGTCTGGATTTATGCTGTCCCTAAACTTTCTGCAAGGGTTTAGTCTCTGCTAAGGTCAATTTCTCAGCCATATGCAACAAAATCGATAACTTCCTTTTCCTTTCAGGAAGGAAAAAGTCCGTCCTTGAGCATTTAAGAGATATGAGGGAAGAGTAGTCCTGTTCTCCCATAGTAATCGGCTATGAATGAGTTCTGGTCACTACCTGTGTCGTGTTACATGGCTGCGCAGCTGATAAATAACTTGTATCAGTTTCTATTTGTGCTGGGGCTCCTGAAAAGTGACCATAGAACAGGTTGGTGTAATTGCCTTCCACTCTTTTGCAGCCTCAAAATAGTCATGTCTAGGTGGCTGTTTCTTCTTAAACTGATTGTACTAGTTATTCTATGTCTAAGAATGTTTCCTAAGGAATTCATTGAGAATTCACTGGCTGTTTGAAGTTATGTGTATTGTTAATGAGTATCATCAGTCATTTTAAGTAGACGGGCATTCCCAAAGTGTACAAATTCCATTTAAGTTTAAGGTAGATGGATACTCTATAGCTTTTACAAAAAAAATCTTGGAATAAGGTAATAGAAATGATATACATGTTCAGATTTCAAAGCATTTCACTTAGCCATTTTATTTTTAAAAACTGTTTTCCAAAGAGCAATACAGAATTCTAGTTGGAAGTGGAAAGCTGGGAAGTGATGTAAGTGCTAGCAGATCATCTCGGTAGGTCTTATCTGCAAATTACTGTGTGCGTGGTTAACTTTAAGCTTTCCAGAATGTTTGGTCAAGAGCTAATCTCAATATCAACAGCTAATATATTTTTACAGTGTCAAAGAAAAAAATTCTAAGCAAAAAAATTTCTTTAGCATCTTCTATGCTAAGGAAAAATTTCAGTTCACTTGTAGCAAATTCAAGCTCGTGCAGTCCTTCAAATGACTGAGTATAAACACAGATGCCTAATGCTGATTTTTAAAAAAAAAAAAAAAAAAAAAAGAGGGAGGCAGTCAATTCTGAATCCTTAAAAATACCTAAAAGCACAGGACAATTTTGCAATTGCTGTGAAATGTTAAGATATCCAGATTAGGTTTGGTAATTGCCCCAGTGGTGATCAGTATAGCTTTCAGAAGGCATGTCCTACAACTTGGTAATGTTTTGTACATACATTGTTAAATTAAAGAATTGAAATACAGTCTAAAGGTAAATAACATAACTTGTTATCAGGAATTTCCCTAGCTAGTAGCACAAGAAGAATAATATGAGATAGCTGTTTGATAGCTATTTTTGCAATAGTAATAATGAGTACTTTTGTACTATGTAGATATTCTGCAATGTGTGAAGCTTTATTAATATAAAAGCAAATTATTAAAGTCTGAATAAGTTTTGAGGCTATCTCACAGTAGCATTAAAGGGTGGTCATAAAACCTGAAAAATAAATATTTTAGCAATATGCATGCAGGAGCAGAATCTAATGCAGACATTGATAAGTGAGCATTTCACGGTGACTACACTTTTTCAAATTTCTGTAAGAAATAAGCCTGTTACAGAAAACGAACAACAACAACAAAAAAAAAAAACATTAGCAGTGTTTTTCAAAGCCTTAAACTAGGAGGAATTTGACTATCATGTGAGGTTAAATGATAATTCTTATCCCCACCTGGCAGTTTCTAACCATGGCGTATGCTCGTTGAGGAGTAATCGTAATAATTCACAGGGGTCAGCTGCTTGGATTTGATGTAAGGGAAATTCTCAAATTCTTAAGTATCCATTGACATTAAGACCTCTAGTATTCAGAACTCCATCCTAAACTCTGATTTAGGATGGTAGGTTTCCTAAACTCTGATATTCTGAGATGCATGAAAAACTTTAATCAGACATGGCTTGAGTTGCTGGGTTAAACTAGTTACCCC
This sequence comes from Nothura maculosa, assembly GCA_032353885.1. NCBI lineage: Eukaryota > Metazoa > Chordata > Aves > Tinamiformes > Tinamidae > Nothura > Nothura maculosa. Next base: position 36,845 of record JAUBOD010000434.1, on the reverse strand, counting down.
TATAACATCAATCTAGAGACTGAATTACAGTTTCTTTGCCCTTACTAGTTTTCTGTTTATAACAGAATCTTTTAATCAGTCAGAATGCTATTGTAAAGATTATTCTGACTGGTCCATTTGAATGGTCTGCTCCCTTGGCCAGCTTCCCCTGCTGTGTTAGATCAACCTTTACAGTGCCTGTCACAGCCTCTTCCAAAGCTGCTGCTGTTTGCTTTAGAGGCGAAACTACCACTCCCAAATGGCTGCTTTAGCTTCCCATCACTGTTTTTAAAAGTGTGGTTGTGTGAGCACATGCCCTGTCTTTGTGTCCATTCATGCATCAAATTCCTGTAAACATCTTAAAACACTTGGCTGAGAGGTGGATTTTAAAGCTTATTTGCTACAATGTCCTCAGAGGTCTGAATGTACCAGGAACTCGTTTTCGAGGCTGTTTTAGTATTAAGTAAATACTAATTAATTTAGTTGTCAGTTGTTGCTTGTGTGAGTTTGCAAGCTTTTAATGGCCAGGATTCTATTTTTGCTTTTGTTGCAGCTTCTGGTTCATAGAGCTTTTAGATGCTTCCTGAAACAAGAATCGAGTAAGGAGAGCTTTTACCACTTGTGTGACTCAGTGGTTTGTCAGAATGGCATAGCCTAACCCATTGCATCAATGTTTTAGTCACTGCTAGCCATATGTACAGTTAGTTTATTCTGTTTTTTTTTGTTGTTGTTCTTTTATGAAATTCCTCTTCCTCTTAATTTGCATCTCTCAGGGAATGGTTTTAAGAAAAGCCACTTCCCCTCATTGCTGTAAGAGTTGAGTGTCAGGGAAACTGTAATTATGTGGAGACTTATGGCAGTGGCAGCTTCGACACCAGTGGACAGTGCAGCCTCACTGCTGGTCACTTCCTTTATTGCACAACTGTGTTAGTTGTGGGAGTTTCAGTGAATGGGTTTGAGCTGGGACTGCTTAGAACTTTTTTCATTAATTTTTAAACTAGATTCCATGATCTGGTACAAGAACAGAATTGTGTAAACAACTTGTTCTGGCACAGGGCAAGGAATGAGCAACAGGAAGATGGCAAAGGAAGGTTAAGGGAAAAGCTTGATCAGTGTTTTCCAGTGTGAGAGACATATCTGTATAACCTTGGCCTTATCTCTATAACCTTTTTTTTTTTTTTTTGCTCATCTCTTTTTTTTTTTTTTTTTTTTTTAAATCAAAATAAAAAAGCCTTCTAAAACACATACTACCGAACATACTTGTCTTCTGTATTGCTACAAAACTTGCACATACTAGGAATATTTTCCTAATATATTCCTAGTAGTTCAGAAGAGCCCAAACCGCTTTACTCAAGTGAAAATAATGCGGCTGCTCAGTTAAGTGCTTGACTGTAATTTAACTCCCTGATGCATTGCCTGACAGATATGCCCAACATGAGCAGTGTTCACAGGGCTGCTTCATTCAGTGGCCTTGTAAATGCCTTGGAATTACTGAGGAGGAGGAGGGGAATTGAATCAGGTGACTTCATCTGCTTAGTGCCTTTGCATGTGCCTTTGAATATCAAATTGTAATTAGAAAATGTGTCTTGTAGGATTGAGCAAAAAACCCCAGCTCCTGGCATTGATAGAGATGCAGGAGGGGAGAGGCAGTCTTTCACACTGATGTGTTGGGTTTGGGGCTGATATTTGTATGGCTTAATTGACTGGGAAAAGTCTTTGTAATGATTGGACCCCATTTCTTTTGCTCCACTAACTCACTTTCTAGGTAGCTTCTTAATGGCTATTAAATACTATCTGGAGGTAGTGTCATATTATGCCTAGTCACTTTACACCAGATGTTATCCTGTTACATCTGTAACTTTGTGTTGGTAGAGACTGTTCCCAATGGATGTGATGGTAACCAGTGATGGTTTCAGATTCCTTATTCCCTTCCAGTATCAGAGCTAGTGTTGTGAAGCTACTGAATAAATTCTGTCAATTGAAGCACTAGAAACTTTCTTGATGTGAATTTTCTTTTTTTCTGCAATTGGATGTGTTGATTCAAAATGACCATGTGGCCCTGCAGCTAGGGGCTGGGCAGTGCCGCTTTCCCTGGGAGTGGGCAGCAGCCTGGACGGGCAGGTGTCACACAAGGCTGTTCCCTGGGTGGGATTCTACAGCAGGGTGAGCAAAGCTTTACCAAGGCTCCTGCAGCGTGACAGTGTTTCTGGGCCTAGCTGTGTGCTTGGCTGGCTATCTGGTTCAAAGCACTCCATCTGGAAACAAAACAAACGCTCCCATGCCATGTTAATTTTTAGTGAGGTTGAGTCTTTGCTCTTTGCTCTGACTTCTTATTGCCTTTATGCCCAGTGTTGTATTGGCATAAGGGACAGTGCAGGATCAAAACTGACGATGAGAATGCATGATCTCTGCAGCTCCAGATTAGTTTAACTGTCTCTCCCCAAATAGCGCAGGCTGAGCTAGGTCATACTAGATCATTTAAATGTGATCAAACACTAAAACTCAAAGCTGATAGTGGTCTTCTGTAGTTGAAGTACGGACATATTGAGTAGCCCGACATCTTAATAACAAGTTTTTGGGATTCTTCCCAATCTTTTTTTGCTTCACCCGCAACTAAGCCCGTGCTTTTTTCACTAATGAGGTAGAAATGCTCCCTCTCCCAGCTTGATAAGCCTGTGCCTGTCGAATAAGGGCATCAACTGCGGTGGTTGCTAGGATACTTATCTAGTGACTTCGCGTTCAGCAGCAAAAACTCCAAGAATGTGCTGAATGAGTTGGGAGCCCAGAAGTAGTTGTGGAAGAGAGGAGAGCAGAGGGGAATGTCAAGGGAAGAAGTGAAAGTTGTCTAAATAAATCCAAGTGAAAGGTCAGCAAGGCATTAACCTCATAGTTTTATTTTTTTTTCCCTCTACTTGCATAACTAATCTTAGTGTATGATAAAGATGTACATACGTCTTTAGTTGGTAACAAAAATAACTCGCGCTATATACTTGCAGACCTTCGCTATTTGTAGAAATCCTACCATTGTGAACTTTGGGACGAGGAATGGTTTTTAACTTATTTGTGTAATCCATCTTACTTCTGTTGGCCTGGAACATGTAGCTCACCATGAATTCAAACAAGTTATTCATCTGGTTTCTGCCTGCGAAGTTTCCTATTACCAGTACAAGCTGGAGTGGAGGAGCACAGTTCTGCAGAAGTCTGCTTAGTTGGTCTGTGCGTTTCCTGCGATTTGTTGGTAACGACCCCAACTCTGCTCCCTTATACAGTTTGTCAAAGGTAATTTCTGGATAGGTGAACCCTGCTACAAATCAAGTAACTTTATGGTTATCGTTAGTATGTTATATTTTTCAAACTACAGCAATGCAGAATTGCTTCAACCTTGGCTTCCATTCAAAACAGAATAGTGGTTGTAGTAGTCTGATGTGGGCTGAGTCGTCTTAAGACGTTCTGTAGAAATTGTGATCTTGGAGAACAGCAGAAACGCTTTTTGGAGCTGGTCAAATTTCAGTTTCTGTGTTGCTTAAAGCCCTGTTTCTGTGTGTTTGCTTTATTTTTCTGCTTCTTTACCCTCAGACTTGCAGGAATCAGAGAGGAATAGAAGTCTTATTTTTAGTAGGGAAGTCCAATCTAACTGTGTTGGGGAAAAGATGCTGAAATAGATGGCACACAGGGAAGAAAAGTAAATCTATTATTTAGCTAGGTAATGTATGATAAAAGAAGAACAAACCTTAGATGCCTTGAGAGTTAGGTCGAGCAGAGAGTCTTTGCCTTAGTAAACGTGCCTCAGAAGGTGCTCCTCAAAGTCCTGAATGACAGTAGCTGTCACTGCAGTCTCATCCTGAAATCATGGCTGTCAGTATTTGTCAGGTGTTGTCCAAGGATCCCTTTCTGCATTTGGGACCTTTTGGGGTTTTAAGTGTAGGGGTGCATTATTAATGTCAATAGGAATAGGAGTGTTATGAAGAGTTTTGACACTTCTCCATACTACAGTTAAGGCTCAACAAACGTAAAGCAATAATTCCAGATGTGTGATGAACTTCCTAAATAAAAATTAGGTAACCTAATGTCATTTGCTAGCTCATTCCTGATTTTAGGTGCAAAGTACTTTTTCTGACTGAGAGGTGACAGTGGAGAAGAACTCTTAACTTCTTGTCTTTTAAAGTGCACTTCATCCTCAAAGCAGTTTATGTATAGTAATGGAAATACCTTGTAAGTTTGCATTTATTTTAAGTACCTAGCTGCTTCTCTAGGTAGCCCCTCATCTTTAGTTTTTGGCTTGAATAATTGATTACATTTAGTATATAAGTGCAGTAATTTTTTTTCCTTACCAGAAACTGATTTATGCAGTTTGTAATATAATGTGTGATAACTGCAATTTAAGACCCTCTAGTACAGGAGAAAAGTACAGACTATGAAACAATCTGACATTGCTGAAACTAACAAGGCAAGGTTTTGTTAGAAAAGCTTTGCAATTTACATTTTTGAGACCTGTTATTAAAAACTAAATTATCTGCAGAATTTTAAAATTATTGCATATTCCACACAAACCCACTCTCTGGATTTGCATCATCCTTTAGAAGGATGGGTATGGATTATACGCCTTTGGAAGGTGTATAATGGTACACCACTTCTTTCCTTGTTATATTTACTGTTGTATTGTTGTTTAGCTTCTGACAATTTCTTGCCTTTTGTCCATTTCCTACTCTTCACTAGCTATCTGAATAAAAAAATGTTCATAGAATGTGTATTGCCCTAACAAGAATTTCAGAGCCTGTCTTGAAATGCATCACAGGAATCCCTAAATACCATAAAGTAGAATTTTCGATAATTTCATTCTCAGGGTAAAAAGTTCTTCCTATCATTGGTGAAGCTAATAAGAATACAACCAAAAAGACCAAGAATTTATTGGCCTAACTTGAGCATAGTGAATTCTTGTTTACTGAGAAAACGAGAGAAGTTTGATATAGCTGGTGACTTCTTATGAGGATTGTGACCCTGAAGAATGAGGCTAACAACATATTTATTTTGAACCTTGCCAGGAGACGGTGATGTGTGTTTTTCCTCACCTTTTCCCTCCCGAGACTCCTCAGTACAAGTGCTCATTCGCAAGTCTGTTATTTCGAGCTGACTCTGAGTCCCCCAGTGTCTCATTTGAGAAATGTGGTTTTGAAGCAAGGCATAGATCTTCTATCTGAGTCCATGGGGGAAAGGAGGAGTTGGGAGTCTTGTTTTATTATGCCATTACAGTAAGCTGAAAAAAGTGGGTGCTTACAGAAACTGCTGCCTGTCTGTAGTCAATAATTAACAGGATCTGTTGATACAAAAGCTACTATTCTATAGACAAACCTGATATTTTGCAACTACAGAGAGAGTTACTGTAAAATTGGGATCTCCTGAGATGGGAATTTTGAATCTAAGTTATGAATAATAGCAAGACTTTTTTTTTTAAGCTTTTTAGAAAAGTTTTTATACAACTTAAAAGTGGTTTAAATTTTCCAGTTAAAGACTTGTCTGAAGTAATTTTGTAACAAAATGATTACGGCTTGTTCCTCCTAACATAATATTTAAGGTAAAGTGTTAATGTTGGGGAGTTGGCTTTTGAGAGGGAAGTCTGGTAAACAGAAGAGACTTTATTGCAGTTGTGCAAGCATCTAGAAGCTACATTTGAAAGAAAAGTCTAAGCCAAGTGATCTCTTACAAGTGACTTTTTAAAATCTCTTCTTTCTGTTCCTGTTTACGTCTTAAGGCCTCATTATGTGAAGAAAATCTTTTATACACTACCCTTTATTGTTTTATAGGCCGGTATTGTTGAACAATATATGTTTTGGAGAGCCTGAAATCTTATGCAAATAAAGATTGCGTAGCATAAGGATCAAAGATGGCTTCAAATACAGCAGCAAAAATCACTAAAGCAAACTCTTGCACCTTAGAAACAGTCTACAGTTCTTTCTAATTGTGCTCCCCAATCTTCCAACTCTTGTCCTTCCAGTGTGTTTCTGCTGTTGTATGTTCTGCTTTTCCAGCTGATTGTTTACCTGTTTTTTCAATAGTAAATGGGAGAGACTGTGTTTTATCACAACACCCCCCCCCCCTTTTTTTAAACGTTTTTAACACAAAAAAATCTCTTCTGTAACCCAACTCTGTCTAATGGACAGGTAAGGTTTCTGTCAAGTTTAATGTAAGTATTTAAGATTAAGCTGATCATAATCCACAATTTCTACAAGCTTCTATCGCCATCCCCTGATATTTCTAATTTAATTTTCCCTTCACCAAATTGGCAAACCTGTTGGCAAGGTGATTCACACTGTTTTCTCAAGGGAATCCCGTATCTCACTTACCAGTCCTCACCTTGTAGAGAGGCTTAGCCCTTGGCAGCACCAATCCTGTCACCAGCTTGTGTTACAAGATGTGCCTCCTGACGCCTTTCACATGTAGGACATGGGGTTCCACATCTTTTCCCTTTGTCTCTGGAGTTTTATAGCTGCTCTTAATTTGCTCCAGGTCTCCCCTGGTGATAGTATTGTTGTGTGTATGAGCAAGCAACAAGGGGGAATAGTCCAAGGCTAGTGGAGCTTGGCAGCTTCTCCTGCATGTCACATGTGGCCAGATCTCCTTTGGCAAAAGCCCAAGTCCCTGCACACAGCAAGAGGGCATCTCCAGCCACTCTTACCTGCCCTCCCTCCTGCTGCTCATGCTTGGCTCAGCCACCTCTGACAACCTCCCTTAACCTAGGTCCTCACTATGTCTGCCTGTTATTAAAATAGTATTTTTTTGAATGTTGACAGTGTGGCTTACCTTCTGCTTTTGTGGTGGTGTTTTTGTGGAGGGAAAGAAACAAAGTGGAAAGTGGTTCTTTATGTGTGTGTTTGCGTAGGAAAGAAAGTGAACTACCAGTATAATAAGAAGCAACTATTGGGAAGCATGCAGGAAGGAGAGGCTAGAGTCTTAAGAAAAATCTGTGAGCTGGAAAGCTCAGGGCAGCTTTTGTTTACCTTTCTCAGCAGATAATGTGCTGTTAGCTTGGCATATGGAAATGATAGGTGAAGTATACTAAGCTGAGGACAATTCTCACTTTGCACTCATGTTTTATATGCAGTTAGATGTGCTACTCGTGTTTCAAGAGTTTCAAGTTTTGTAACTGAATCTTCTGCATAGAATAAACTTGTGGCAAGTCACTTAAGGGCATTATGCCGACTGGTACCTGGATTCTGCTACTCTGCTTTTCTGTATGTAGTTGTTAGTCACTGTATTTCTCCATATTGGGGAAGATAAAACAATGAGCCCTGTAAACTCCAGTTTGAGTTGCTTCTTATGTGACTTTTAAATCCCTGCTAGCAGACGAGCTTGTGACTAATGGAATTATAGCAGCCTGTTTTCCTAGGTCTGCATCTCCAAAATGCTCCCTTTCTGACTGTTCTGCCACGTGCATTTGAAAAGAGTGCGTGTAAAGTCTGCCCTGAAATCACACTTAATTGCCAGGCAACTTGATCAATTCAAGAGACAAGAGAAATGACAGAATATTAATACTTTTCAGCTCTGACAGAACAAACAACTGTCCAAACCCTTGTTTCTCTGTTTTATTTTTGGTTGAAATTGTTGCTTTGGGCTATGTGCATATTCTGTAGTCATCTATTCTAGAACTTTAAAAGCCAAAGTAACTGTTATTAGATGCTGTTACAGAGCAGAAATATGGATTCAGTCACTGCAGTGCTTGATTGTTAGTTCAGAACTAAATGTTTTGATTTCCCAGGCTACAGACTTAAAGCTTACATGAAAGCAACGCTTTAGCTTACTTCATCATCAATCTGTGATGCATTTGACACTTCATTTTCTTGGTCTGGGAAAATCAAAATACAATTTAATGGTGAACTTAAACCTTGTGTTACTGCCCTCTAATGATGCTCTCTCTAACGGAAGAGAGTCGATGGCTAAAAATAATCATTAGTTTTGTACATATAAACAAAGTATTACACTGTAACATATTTCAGTTTTTCTTTGTCCTCTGAAGAGATAGGGAATGACTGATTTGTACTTGGAAATATAAAAGAATCACTTTTAGATGGGATATCAGCTACAACAAGTCATGCGGTATTGCAGATGGGAGGCAGTAATAACTAAACAGAGTAGCAGATAAATCAGTTGCTCAGCTATTTTGGCAATGCTCGGAACAGTTTGACACACATCAATGATGTGTGTAATACGCATGTTTAAAACATGGGCATGGGTTGGTAAGAAAGGTTGTATGTAAATCTACCTCAGATTGAGGGTATGTGTTTCCCCTCAACCTCTCCTGGAAGGAATTTGAGACTTCACAAAGTAATACCAGGAGTGGTAGGAAGTGAAATAATCACATCTAAGTAGTAGTTTTGTGTGTTTGCGTGAGAGCTTCACTATGAAGGTTTTTTAGAGGTTTCTGTCTGGAATTTAGTATGTGACATGAATCCTCTCTTTTTCAAAGTACTTTTAAAATACTTTTTCCCAGTGATCTTGAAAGAAAAATCATCTTTAACAATCCCAAATATGCAAACAATCCCAAATGCAAAGACAAGCTTAAGCAAAGTGAGCGATGTTGCAGCACGAGCTACTGCAGAAATACTGTAGAACTAGGACGAAGTATAATCTGGATAGTAACTGGTGCAGAAGTGCAAGTTAGATGTGTGCCTTTTTGATAAATTTTTAATTTCATCACAGCTGAAACTGCTTCTGCAGATGCCCAAAAAGATCTCCTGTTTTCCCATTGGCTACTCTGCTTGTGACCTGGCATCTGCACTAATGTCTCTGTGACTCTGTGGCTGTAATGGGGACTTGCATATACATGTACATTGACTGCGGAGAAACTCAGCCTGTCATGCAGCAAGGTGGAAAAAACAGCAGATGTAACCCAAACTCTTATTTCCATTAGGAAAGAGATGCTAAGCAAAGTAATACTTCACTTTCCTGTTCTTGATCATGTTTTTTTGGCCTATATACTTGCCTGTGTAGCTTGTAAAATACAGGAAAAAATCTTACTTTGCACCTTTTAAACCAATCTGCAAATTATGGCTTTTTTATACACTTTTTTTTTTTTTAAGTGAATTGAGCAAATTAAGTTGTTTGAAAGCTTTGCTTTGGATAAACTGTTCAACTGAATATTACTGTTCAAAGAGAGATGACAGCAATTCTTGGAAGAGGAAAGCAAGTGGCCAAATCTGTAAACTTTTTTTGGAAAAGACCCCTCTGTCCATTCCTTGCAGACAAGAGTCCATCTACTTCAAGGAAGATTAATTTAACTGGATGTAACCCAAGACCTCACAGTTGTTCTGTCATCCTCGACTGACCTTATGGATGCCTCATGCCTTCCTTTCTCCAAGGAGGAAGGGATAAGTTGATACTGTGTGTGCATGTGTGCATATACTTACATGCATGTATACACATCTATATATGTGTGTGTGCTTCCTATGGGAATTGGATTGCAAAAAGTGTATGTTATGGTTTGAAAGGTGCCACTGCCTGTTGGATATGATTGATCGCAGATTAACAGTGACTGACTCCGCATTGCGTTAGGAGCATAGTACTGTATAGGGTTGTTTTGTGTTGATGAAATAGATGCAGCTTCCGTAGAGGAAGTTTATGTAATAGATTTGAGAAGTATAAACTTGTTTTTCTAAGTGGCCATCTGAACTTCTAAAAGGTTGAGCTTTTTGTTGTGCCTGTAATAGTCAAGAACTTCAGTGTACCCAAGGCTTTGACTGTTTGGATAACCTACGCAATTACTGTGTCACGGAGGCTGGCTTCAGGTACTCATTTCTGGAAAGAACATACTGATATATAATAGGACACTTACTGTGAAAATTGCTTGTCAAGTGTTTAAAACATCAACATTTTTGTAGGTTTAACCAGAAGCTTAACCATAACTTCAGCTGACCAGTCCATGTTTGAGAGAGCTCAAGGAGAGAAGGTTACACTGCCGTGCACTTTCGTACTCTCGGAAAATGATGAAGGCCCACTCGATATCGAGTGGGTCTTGATACCAGCAGATAATCAAAAGAAGGAACAAATAGTAAGTAGAGACTTCTTGGAGATGTTTCTAATTCAGTTGTTGGAATAGATGAATGTAAGAACCCCTACTGATCCTGCTCTCTTTTTACGTTCACCTTTTCAAGATGGAATGTTTATGATCTTCAGTTGCTTTGAAGTACCAGTCATGTGAAGTACAATGAAAGCTTTGGAGTAACACATTAAATGTGAAATGTCAAGAAATCTCTAACTATAAACTTCTTTAAGGAAGAGCCTTTGAATTTATAACTATTTCAGTTATAAAAAAAACAAGCTGTACTGTGGTATCCATTTTATTTTCCTGACAGAAAGCTGATTCATATAAACTTGTTTTTAAACATAATATCTTTTCATATTCCCTTCTTTGAAGATTTTATCAATAAATCAATTGAAAAAAAATGAATAGTTTTATTAAAGTCAGAAGTTAGTGTTAACTAAGTTTGTTAGTAAAGAGGATGCAGCTTCTGTTAGATACTATTTGGGCACATGCTTGCTCAGAATGCACATGCCTGCACTGTTCGTGGTAATGTTTTGTAGAATGAGATATGCAGTTATGTCATGTTTTGAGGATTATTTAAAACAGTAGACAAACTGGCAAGAGTGTGAAGAAACATAATTGTTGTTTCAAATGTTTGCATTTCAGATAGGTTTTGTTTTATTCATATTTTTGTTTTTATAGATAATTATGTATGCTGTAGACAGGATTTATAATCATTATTATGCTGCCACAACTGGACGGATGCAGTTTACTAATCCTGATCCCAGATCTGGTGATGGTTCATTGGATATCCTGAATTTAAAATCATCAGACACTGGCACATACCAGTGCAAAGTGAAGAAGGCTCCTGGCGTCCAAAGTCAAAAAATACAATTGACTGTACTTGGTAAGAAAATGACATTCTTAAATTTTCGCTGTCAGTTTTGTGCACTTGCATCATCCTGGATACGATGTATAAAAATACGATTTCAGTTGGATAGTATCATATATCATAAATACATGGTGATGCTCCACTTTTAAGTCCTTGGAGAGGAAAGTCCATTTTTGGAGCATGGTGGGAAAAGATTTAAAAGAATAATTAAATATTGAAGTGAGTTATGTTGGTTTTTTTTTTTTTTCCTTCACTGTGAGGGTGAGCCCTGGAACAGGCTGCCCAGAGAGGTTGTGGAGTCTCCTTCTTTGGAGATCTTAAAAACCCGCTTGGATGCAGCCCTGAGCCATGTGCTCTAGGTGACCCTGTGTGTGCAGGGAGGTTGGACTAGATGACCTCTAAGGTCCCTTCCAACCTTAAGCATTTTATGATTCCCCTTCTCTGAAATGCAAGCCAGACCTAAACTAAACATTTTATATATGTAGAGTTAGGTGCACAAGTTTGAATTTGTCTTGAGCTCCATAGATTTACCAATTAGAAAAGTAAATATTTTGATTGTGACTCTTGTCCATTAAATGCTTTTTAGTAAAACCAGCAAGGACCAAATGCTCCGTTGAAGGATCACAGGAGATTGGAAATGACATTATCTTGAAATGTGCATCACAAGAAGGATCCCCTCTTCTATCTTATGACTGGAGAAGAGCAGCTGGCACTCGGGCACTGCCTATCACTTCTACGCTGAGTATTGTCAACTTTATTTACTACTCAAAGTGCTTTGGAATATGTTCTTTTTTTCTTGTTGTGACTTTTTAGCGTGGGACAGTCAAGATGTGTTTCACTTCTGCTCCCTTTTCACTGAGTAATGTAACTGACATTCGAGACAAACTTTTTATTGTCTTTAGAGAAAAGAGATTCACTACAGAAAATGCATAACGCTTTAATCTGGGAAAAGTTCTTGCCATTAGGGTTAAGAATCATGCTCATTCCTGCATAAGTGTTGCAGCTTCCTTGCTTGCTGTTCTCTGTCTTTTCTTATTCTGTTGTTTTAAGCGGTGCGGGGGAAAAAAGTCAGAATAGACTCTAGGCCAGTTAGAGCTACCATCAGGGAGGTAATATTGGAAACTTGAATCTTTACTGGCTGACGGAGGGATTGAACTGAAATCTTTACCTCTGAGCCAGTGATGGGAGTTGTTCCTTAAGACTGACTCCAGAGAGGGATGTAACCTTGTTGTTACAGGTAAAAGAAGAGAGAAAACTTCTCCTCCTCAATGAGCTCTTCCAGGAAAAGGATCTAGGTTACAAATTGAGTGATGGGTTCCAGGTTATTGTTAGGTTGTATTGGATTCTCTTTTGAGAACTCTTCAGATGTTTGTGAGCTTAGATTTTGTAAAAGTTTTTTGTTTATTTTTTTTTAATTCCTGGAATGGTACTTCTTAGTACCCATTCTTTTGGATCTTTGTAGTTATGAAAAACTTACCATGTAAGATGTCTTGCAGGTCAAGCAGTTTAAAACTCTCCAGTTTCTAGGAATCAATTAATATTTTATATTTTAGAATTAGATTAGAATGAGAGAACTGGCCCTTTAAAGTATCCATTCGTTTTTGCCGGTAGTGCAACATGCATGTAAGCTCAACGTTAAGTCAAATGCCATAGAACAAACTTTTAATAATGTAAAAGACTTTTTAATAATATAAAAGACAAAAAATAGTATTTTGCCACATGATAGACTTGTGTTTTCATTTGGATATTGCTTTTAACGTGGCTTTTGAATTAATACTTTGTGATGGATTATTAATTATGTTGTGTTAAGCATGAGATTATCTTTTGGAAAATGGTAAACCTCTGTCTTTTATTATTTGTAGATAAGAATACTGGGGAGCTTCTTTTGAAAAATGCCTCTCAAGACTATTCTGGTACATACAGATGCATTGCCACAAACAGAGTTGGCACAGATGAATGTTCTGTGGAGCTGAATGTCACCCCTCGTAAGTGTTTGCTGTGTAGCAGCCAACTTCTTTTGTATCTTAAAGAGCTAATTTTTATATCTCTTGCCTCCTAAAAGAATAACTCTGATAGTTTCTGCTTTGTCGCAGCTCCCCAAGTGGCGGGCGGAGGGGATCCCTCCACGATTCTATTGCTCTTAGCCTAGAACACAGGGAAACATGCTGCTTTTGAAGTTAAGAGTAAAGAATTAGCTGTACAAATCTGACTTTTAACAATCAATATTGTAATTTATCTATTCTAGCTATAAATACAGCTGGTATGATTGCTGGAGCTATTATAGGAACTCTGCTGGGTCTCTTTTTACTGGCTTTTCTCATCGTCTGTTGCTGTAAGAAACATAGAGAAAAGAAATATGAGAAAGAAGTACATCATGATATTAGGTAATGACATATCCTTAACTTCTGCATAGCATTATTTGAGAATTAACTTTTAAATGTGTCTTTTTTTGTATGTACGATACCTCCTGGTTGGGGACTCTGTGCAAAGTCTGTGAATTTGGAAAGCCTGTTAACATACTAACAGCTGATCTGAGAACTTCTTTGTTTAAAATATTGTATAGTCAGTCATGTTTATCTAATATTCCAGTAAAAATTTTGAAGCTTTTTAATTTTTTAACTATGTTTAAAATGAGTGAGGTTTTTTTTCTGACTACTGTATCAGAATAAGGAGAAACAAATAGACTAAGGAGAAACGAAGTGGTGTGTTTTCACTAAGTGAAATATAGTTGAGTTCTTCAACTTTTTTTATCTTCTCCTTTCCAGAGAAGATGTCCCACCTCCAAAAAGCCGCAGTTCAACAGCCCGTAGCTACATAGGCAGCAATCGTTCTTCTCTGGGTTCAATGTCACCCTCCAATATGGACGGATACACCAAAACTCCATATAGCCAAGTCCCAAGTGAAGACTTGGAACGCACTACTGGTCAAAATGCAAACTTTGCACCCTCAAAGGTAGCTGCACCTAATTTAAGTAGAATGGGAGCTGTCCCAGTGATGATTCCAGCGCAAAGCAAAGATGGGTCCATAGTATAAGATGTTATTAATTTAAACCCTATTTTTAAATGTTCATTATAAGTATTAAGAAAAAAACCTACCTTGTTCCATCCCTCATTTAAAACAGCATGCAGTTTTCCTTGAAGAAAGTTGGTTTGAAAAACTAACTCCCACTTTTACTTTCAAACATACTAGTATATAGCAGTCAAACTATTCATGAAAATTGTTGAAGTTCCTACATTGGATATTGAAGGTATTTGGACGCAGGTAGGTGGCGGAAGAGAGCATCAGCTAATGTGCAGTTCTGAATATGAAACAATCGGACACACTTGACAAGTAACAAAAGCATTTCATGTGTAGGTCATAAAGTCTCTCAGAATCCCTGAAACTTTTATCTTCAATATTGGAAAAACAGCTGTATTAACTTCAGCATTTTCTGATGAAGTTGCAGCTGTTTGAAATACATAGAATGACTTGGAGTCCTATTCAGTTTGAGTATTTATGCAGTTCTTTAACTTGGTATCATCTTTGGAGCACTTGAACTCTTGGTTTATTTTTTTTTTAAGTTAATTTGTTGATTCAGTTAACTTTAATGAATCTAAATTGAAAATTTCCATGAGTAAAAATGTGATAGGAAAGCTTACTCTTTGAAACCTCAATTTTAGCTACTAGTTCTGGTAATGTCAGATAACTTAATACTAAATTGTATAAGAGGTTCTATTCAGTTGTTACTCACAATATCCAAAACTTAAAATCTCTGTTCAGTTTTTGCATCAAGAATACACGTCATAAAATCCAAGATAAATTTTATAAATCTGTTTAGATTCAAAAGCAGTGCTCGTGTTGTTTTTTTGTTTGTTTGTTTGTTTTTTTCCCCCTATTATCTAAAAGTTCCATGGGGGTTTTAATGACATGTGCTAAATGAACATTGTTTGATATATGTCCTTTTAACATCACTTCAGAAATCTTTTCCCACATTCACACAAGCAATACTTATCCTTTCCAAGTTAGAGGCTTGCGCCTCCTTGCTATTTCAGAAGCCCTAGATATTAACAGACTTTGACTTTAATATTGGTTTCATGCAACCAGAATCTCTGAAAAGCAGTTGTCCAGAATTGTTGAAATGAACTTCATGTTTTGTGACTTAAACTAAATGCTCTTCCTGGTTTTCAAAGGCTTGAAGGTGTTACAGGAGGAATAGAATATTATCTTGGTTTCACACCTTACTTGGGAACTTCTGATATCTTATGATGACTGATACTGTATACATATGGAAAGTGATTTCAAAGTTTAGTGCAGGGTTGTTTTTTCATCTTGTTTTAGATTTTTTATTTAGGGTTTTTTTTTTTTTTTACTTCTTTTTTTTTCTCCTTCCTTATTTTCTGTTCCCTTCTTTATCTTGTCCTGTGGAAAATAAATAAAGAGCCCCTTCAACTTATTTCAGCTATAACTGTTAAAATACTTTGAAAACTCTACAGGAATTTCATAAGTGGCACTGATGTCCGAATAGCCTGTTGAAAGATGTTAGATTTATTTGTATGTACCAACAGTATGAGATGAAAAAAAATGCCCTGAACTTCTAGGCTCAATGTCTGCTTTCTTGTAGCTGCTTAGATCTGTGACGAAATCTTTGGGACGTTACTAAAAGTTTGTTCTAACTGTAGTTAGGTGCGCAATTTTTGGCTGACCCTACAAATGTAGGGATCATACCTTTCATACTGAATTTGGAAAACTGAATGGCTACTAAGTATTCTAGACTTAAAACTTTTCACATTTGGGACTTTTTTAGATTGTAAACTGATACTATTAGAGTTCAGATATTTTTTATCTTTCATGTGTGCCTTTCAATAAACTTTGCCTGATTGTAACTCCACTTCTTATGAAATTAATGGTGCCTAAATTTGGTGTCTGGGCAGGTGCTTAGATGATGGTACAAGTTTTTAAAACATGACACTGTGATCTGATTTCTTTATTCTTATGTACTGTTTATACTTCATGCTAATTTTTGGATGTTACTCAGTGACTCTCTGGTGTTCTGTACTTCCAAATGTCAGTTACTCCTTCAATTTCTAAATAGGATCTAAGCATTTGTATTCCTGAAAACTATTCACTTGCGAGTGAGATGGATGACTGACTTGTGTGGTAATTAATAGAGTCTAGTAACTGTGCCAAATATGCTTATGAAGAACAGTAGATGAGGAGACATCTTATTGCATTCAATTATTATGATAGATTCCTGATTTTTAATATGTACTAATTGATTGTTATCTTGAAACTAAGACCTTAGTAGAAAGGGTGTGGTTATTTGAATCATAAAGACAGGTTATAGGCAAAACTAGAACTGAACTGCAGACTAAGAGAGCTATAGGCCTAAGCAGCCAGGTAACAAACTTACTGAGGTTGATTTTTATCCTTCTGTGGGCACATGTGAAATGAGCTTTTTGGTTTGGCCTGAGATACTCTGCTTTCAGCCAGGTGAATCACCGAGATGCTTGAAAACAGAAACTTATTACACAAAGGCAGGCAGACAGAGCAGGGTTTACACATTTAATGCTCTGTCAGCTTGCACAAAATAATGGTCAGAATGGAAGGACAGCATGATGTGCCCTCAGAGCTTCGCTGTTAGGCTTAGCAGCCTTGACAGTGTCTATCTATTTATGTAATTGCATGGAAAATGAGGAAATAGGAACTGGCATAGTCCTTATCTGAGATAAAGAACCTCTGACTTGGGATCAACTTTGCCTCAAGTTCCTAACATCATGCCTTTTTTGGATGGATAAAACTACTCTGAAAACCATAATAGTGCTATTGGAAGTAGTTTCTTTAGTGAGTAGAATGTTAATTTACGCACTGGATTATGATTCTTAAAGCGGATGCTGTAGTTTAGGAATGATTCCTAGCTATGTAGGCGATAAAATGGGTCAACACCGAAAGTGTCAGGTCTTAGATAGCCTTGCTAAGAAACTTTTTTTCTAGGAAGTAATGGCAGCTGATATACCAGTTAGAAGGTGGCATTTAAAACGTCTTATTTTATAAAATAAATGAGGGAAGTGATACTTTTATGTAAATATTCCAAATGAACTGAAGAAACCACTAGTTAATGTTATGACTGTAAACTTGCCTGTTGAGGACTACTGTGTTTAGAAGCAAACCCTTAATTTTAGCATGGCGTGAATAAAGTGTTAGTCTTGTAATATTGTAGAGGTGATGTAACATTTGTTCACACATTACAAGCCTCTTCATAAACTTTTTGAAATGGATAATTAAAGATGTTGATGTGAACCCTCCCTAACTAAAAATGAATACTTCTTAAAGTACGTAGTGCACAGAAATGCCTTGTCGGAGAGGGTTAGAAAAAAAAAATGAAGACATGTACAATGCCTACATCTTTATCCACTGTGATAGTTTACATTCATATTAGTTGTATGTTCCCTAAGTGCATAATAATAGCATCAGTGAGACTTTTTAATATTTTTTTTTCTGTAATAAAACTGTATATTGCTCGTTTCAGTAAGAGGCTTTTTTAACCATGTGTGTATTTTGGATCATGTAGATCTGTTCCAGCCTGGAGTCATCATAAAACTGTAAATCTTATTCTCTGTAACTCATAGGTGCTTTAATGGGCTCCTTTTAGGCTTTGGTCCTCTAGCACTGGGGCACAACTCTAATTCAAATTGAAGCAATAATATTTCCCAGAACCCAAAACACTATGTTGTGCTTTTCATGCACAAAGCATGGACTTAAAATATTGGTATGAAAATGAGTATGAGGTTTTATATTCACATTTTTCTTTTTTTTTTGCGGGGAGAGGGAGGTTTTTAAAATACAAGTATTGCAGTTTATAGGAGTGGATTTGAAAGAAAAATAATCCAAAATTTCACGATGCTGTAGTTCTGTGACAGACCTGTGTACTTTTTGAAATAAAAATGTGAGAGAAAGCAGTAGTCTGTCTTTATTCTAAAGCAGCATTTATGTATGACTTCAGTTTCTTCTTTCTGTATTTGGAAGTTTATTAATAAATATAGCTGTGTATACCACACTGGCATTAATCACTTTATTTCTTGCTTTTTATATTCTGAGATGAAGAGGGGAATAAAACTTTGAGTATTTTAAGTCTCTATTTAGACACTTACTGTAAATTTCTATTGTAGATACAGAGATAATAAGTAGCATTAAAATTGAATATTGACAATCTTGTTAAAAAATCCTAAAACATAGGTCTGGAAAGGAACTTCATAGTGTTTGAATTTTAACTTTATTTATCAAGGCCAAGAATCCTGACTTTACCTCAAATAGAGACAAAATAACAATGTTTGCAGTATGAGCAAGCCCATGGATTTAAAAACTTGTTGTTTATACTGTGGACTACTCTCTCTTGATTCAAATGCAGTTGACTTTTGGGCTATTCCCTGCCCCTTGGCCTTACAAACTATCTGTCCTTGTAGTTTTCTCTAAGCTGAGCTCAATGTCTCCATTGTCATCTTGGAAAATTACTTGATTTTTATGAAACAAAAGCTGTTAGTGTCAAGTCCAAGCTCTGCTGGTATTAGTGCCAGGTAGAGGTATTTATACGTAAGCTGTTGGAAGCCTCCAGGTAGCTTAGGTTGATTAATGTATGCATATCTTCATATGATAATGCATACCTCTGCCATGTCAGATGTTCTAGTTGTGGTTCATGTATGCTTGGGAAGTCTGTGTTTAACACGTCCTGGAACAGGCTGCCCAGGGAGGTTGTGGAGTCTCCTCTAGAGATCTTTAAAACCCACTTGGATGCAGCCCTGTGCTGTGTGCTCTGGGCACCCCTGCGTGTGCAGGGGCGTTGGACTAGATGACCTCTGAGGTCCCTTCCAACCTTAAGCATTTTGTGATTCTATGAGTGTACACAAGCATTTAAATTTACTGTTAAAAAGTAAGAAAGTAGAAAACTTTTTTTTTTAATTTAAAATTCAATTTTGGACCTAAATACAAAAGGCAGCTTATTAAAAAACAAAGATTCAGATTGTAACCATATTTGTAGGGCTCTGAGGAAACCTTTCCGTACCTCATTTATGTGAAATTCAGGACGTCTGTGCCTTCCTCAGTTGGCAGCATTGCCCTGGCAGGGATGTTCACATCTCTGTGGTGCAGAGGTAAGGGAGTGCCTGCGCAGGACGAAGCGGGAGGCCGTGGGGGGCAGATGCTGGCTGGTTAGGGGCAGACGCTGGCCAGAGGTGGCTGGTTTGCTGTATGATGTGCAGAGCTCCCACCAGCCCCTCTGGGCCAATTCGAGCACATCAGTCAACGCTCTGTGTATTGAGGGTGTTCTTCTCTCCGACAGGCTGCCTCCATGCGGTAGTGCTACGAAATCTTGTTGGTCCTTGCGTATGTATTAGACAAGGTGTTGATAAATCTGTGCTTTTAAAGATATTTAATTTTTTTTTTGTGTTGCCAGCATCTCAGACCTACTGTGTGCTTTGAGCTTGCTGTTCATGTTCTTCTCACATGGAGAGGCTTTGGTTCTTGCAAGCTCTGTGGTAATGCTCCTAGCTAATTACTGGGCTGCATTAGGAAACTGCCAGTTATTGAGGCTTTCTTGTCTATGAAGTCCATAAAGTGAAACCAAAAGGGATTGTGAAGAAAACAGCTGATTAAGGGAGTAAGAATTGCATGACGCAGCCTATGAATGGTGCTTGTGTTTTCAAGTCTGAGCCTGTTTTAAAATCATCTTGCAGCTCTGGGATGACCACAGGTGATTGCTCAGGACATGAGGGGCTGTGTACCTGTAGCTGCTTTTGAGGAAAAGCGCATGCCCAGTGAGCTTTTGCTTTTTTAAAAAACTGGTGTGCCAAAGAACTGGCCAGGAGGCTTTCTTTGCTTCTGTATCTGACTGCTGCTTGAAGTTCCCGAAAACGAGGATCTTAAGGATTTTATTTCCATATTATTGTGAGTCAATGTTAGTGAGACCTTCACTTAAGTGAAGATTTAAGTCTTTAACTGTTTATAACTGGCCAGGTTGTTTCTGAGAAGCAAAGTAAATAGAATTCAGTAGCAGTAACTATTAGCTGGATCAGTCTTTTTAATTAATCAGCATAGACATCAATTTGGTTTTTTTTTGTTTGTTTGTTTGTTTTTTGATACCATGAACAAGGTACCATAAAGGACACTTCTACCCAATCATACAGAAAACATATGAAACTTTTTTAAAGTCGCCCATTAGCTTTGTGTCCTGTTGAGATTATTAGATTATTATAGGGAGGAGGAGATAATAAAAGAGAAAAAAACAAAGTTATGCAACTTGATTATGTAATGATTTTAACGTAGCAATATTGGAATAGACGTTAACATCTGAAAGCACATCGCTTTACCTTCAGTAATTTCATTATGTCTTCAGGGAAAAAAACCTCTTGAGGCAGTATGTCCACTGGGAAACTCAGAATACTTTGCAATGCAATGACAGTTGTCCCACTTCTGAGAAGCTTTGGCTCTTAAAAGTTTAAGACAGGCAGGATAAAAGTTTAGTATCGTAGCTGAAGGGTGTTGAACTACTTTTTACAGGAATTCTTTGCCAGATTGCAAAATAAGGAAAGAAAGATGTTAGAAAGGAAAATAGATTTTTGGGGTATCTTTTATAGGAGGGACCTGAATTCTCAAAGCAGAAGAAAGGCTTGATTTCAAGAATTTGAACTATTTCAAACTCCATTTTTCATTAATGTTTGTGGGGATTTCTTGCTACCATATATAATGAACATTTTTCATATAAAATATTTCTGGTTATATAATCGCTAATGCTACTGTGTAAAGAGTCAGAAACTGGAGAATTGCAATAGATGAAAACCTTCTGAACAGCCCATACAGTGTTAGCAGTGTTGACATGAGGCTGAATAGTCATTCAGATTATGAGGAAACTTACTCAAAGAATGCCTTAAATGAATACTAAATTTGGTCGGAAAAAGCGCAGCATTTATGTTGCATAATGCCGCTATTCTAATAGCTTCTAATCATATCAAATTAAATTCTGTTGGAATAGAAAAGGAGCTGAAATCCTGTTTCCCTGCCTGGTGTGGCCAATTACAAATAAATCAGAGAAGTAAAATCTTCTAATAGCTAATGATTTGATTTGCTACATAATTTGTAAGTGAAGTTATTTTCCTTTCCAGGAATCTGAATCTCCTTAATTCATATCACTTGGTGGTATTTTGTTTGTAAAAGAGGAGTAATTGGATGTTCTTCTGCATACTTTAATTTCTGCATTCTCTGTGTTCAGGTCTGATTTTCGTTTATGATTGTGTCACACGAGTCATATTGACACACAGTCTTTCAAACAAACAGCTGGTCTGCCAAAGTCAAAACACTTGCGTTATGCCCAGTTATACTGTGGGAGATGAAAATAAAATTATTACTGAAGTTTTCCATTTAGCAGTACAGTCACTGAGATGAGACACTGATATCCTTGTGACTGATGGTATAAATATAAGTCCTGAATTGCTTCTAACTTTTGACCAGGATGACCACTCTGGGGCACAGCTGGTTGGTTGTGGAACATGTCAAAAAGCTTATGTTGTGGCTGCCAGCACTGTACTTTTTATCACAATAAATAGAATGCCCTTTCATGTCAGTTCTAATCCTATAACTGTCAAGAGCAGAAACAGTTCATCTAAGCTGTAAAATCTAAAGTTGTGCAACTAAATGTGTGCTTCCCCACTCCCTGTTCTTATACAAGGAAAATTATTGTGTTAAATGGATACAGCTTCAGATGAACTGCTTAGTGTTGCTTTGCTTTCATCTTTGTATTCTGTAACTTAATATAAAATAATTGCTAAAGAGTTTCAGAGTCTTTTTTTTCTCTTGCTTCCAACTTCATTGATTTTTGTATCGGGTGACTCTTTTATGTAACCTATGTAATTGCTATATGCGTTATCCCAATTTCAGATGGGGAAAAGTCTGTGTATGTAAAATAATGCACTTCAAAAGTACTGTTATCCCCCGTACTGTCTCTAGCTCCCTTAAAAAAAATAATTTTATCGCTAATATAAGTGCTTTAATTTGAAACAATGAATTAACATTTTTCCCTTGAGAATGCTGACTGCCCTCTTGTGGCTGACACTTGGCCTCAATCTTTTTCTCACTGTAACTAGGTTATGATATCAGGTTTTTTTGTTCATACTTTGCAGGGATTTACTGATAACATTTTCTACATAAAGAAGAACAGTCATCTCAAAAGTCAGAGAAATGTGACCTATTGCTTACTTAGAAAAATTATTTAGGTTTTTAATTATAATCTGCATAATTAAGACATTTTATTTTTATGTATGACATCTGACAAAAAGCTGCAAACTGTACAGAGGTAAGTAAAGGAAATGCTAAGTTAGTAAAAGTAAGTTATAATTGTAATCCTTTTTAATAGATTTTAACGTTCATGATGAGAAATACTATATTACCTTAACAAAACCTACTGCTACATGAAATATTCAGCAATGGAAATTTAACAAGGCAACTGATACATCCTTAAAAACAAGCAAGAAAAAAATTTCAAATCTTATCTACTAATACGGACTGGAAGTTAGTCATTGCAATAGTAGATTTTTCTCAGACTGAAATTAATGTCACTAACTTTTTTTTTACTGTTTTTCATATGAGGAATCTTTTTTTCTCTTTTTTTTTTTTCTGGAGGAGCTGTGAATACATCTTATTTGTCTCTGATCCTTTTAGAGGCGAGAAAATGAAAATGAAGTTCTTGTTCTTATATATACAAATAATGAACTTGTCCGATTAATATTAGATCTTACACACTTGAAAGGCATTCATGTTATAAATACTAACTACATTTTTAAAAGATTTTTCTGCTACTTGAACTATTTTGTTGTTTTACTTAAAGAAGAAATGGGTATCAGTATGAATTTTTTGTAGAGCATCAATTGGCGCTCAGGAATTTCAGGCAAGGTGCTGAAATACTGTATTCCTAGTTAAACAGCTGAAATGAGTGTTAAAGCTTTATGATTCACAGTCCTATTTGTTACTTGAATTAGCTTAATTTCTCTGCCTCTGGTTATACTTAGGTGAACTAGGATTTTAATCAGTATTCTGAAGAGAGTATCCAACTGACAATCAAAATTAGGTCATTCCATTACACACAAGAAGTTTATCATGTCAGCATCCTGTGTGCATATTTTAACCATATTAACTCATTATCTTGCTGCTGCCTTTATGGCTTGTATGTGGGAGGGAAAATTGCTGAAAATGCAAGGACCTTAGGACATCCTGGAGGCTCTTAGATGCTCTACGTGGCTAATAGAAGTCTATGCACGTGTTGTAATAATAAAGGAATTCAGAGGCAATATGCAGACTGTTCTTAGAAGACAGGAAGTCTGACTACTAAGAGAGTGGATCAGGGTTCAGTGGATTAGGGTTGAAATTTGTCATGATTTTACCATGTGACATTTATTTATTTATTTATTGAAACTTTGATGTCTGCTTAAATGTGAATCTCAAGCGTCTGATAAATGTGATAATTCTGTGACTTTCAGGGATTTATGGAAATAGTCTTTTCCATGCTTAAATCTATCCGTGACTTTGTATGGCCAGTAGATAAAAAAAAAAAAAAGTTTATTTGCCTTACCTTACCACAGACAACTTTTTAAGTCATAAAAGTAGCTAGAAAGGATTTTGAGAGAGAGTGAAAGTTGACTTTTACCTATTTTAAAGACCTAAATCTAAAATCATTGGTATAAGTAGTATAGTATAAGCTTTTCTGTTCTTAATTCAATTTGACGAAAACAGAGAAGAATCCATTCTTTTGCTTTATAATTTCTTCTAGGGCTTAGATACCCTCACTGTTAGCATGTGCCAAAATTTTCATTGGAACTTTTCATTGGATTTTTTTTCGTCTACTCAAATCACTATGTGGCACTTTGCTGAAATGATTTTTTTCATATTTATTTTTAATGCCAGTGTGATCTGCATTTTTATTTTTAATGCCAGTGCCATGAATGCCAGTGTGATCTGCATTGCTTGGTAAAGCTCTTGCATACAGACTTGTACTTGATTTTGCTCTTTGAAAAGAGTTGTTTTTCATGAGTTACTGGTGTGGACTGTGCCATGATAGTTAGCTTGGTCAGACTGTTTGTGATTGCCTGTGTTGCCTTCTGTCTGCTCTTTTGGATTCTGTCCTCACAATACTAATTCTTCTAGCCTTCTAGAACAAAATGGATATTTCAAGACAAGTTAAAAATAATGGTAAGACATCTCATTAGAATCTCTATGAGTGGCAAACCCACCGCCAGTGCAAGGGGAGACACTTTTCTGCAGGCTTTGTAACAGACCCCAACTAAGATTCCTGCTTGAAGTGTTCCCCATTAGTCAGCCGGGTCACTTGACACTCCCTTCTCACCATTTTTCCTTTCCGCTCACTTCTTAGTTTATTGGAAAGCATTGTTGAAGTAAAGTCAAGGTAAATCATCCTATATATTTTCAAATACACAATCAAGATTTGCTGAGCACTTCTTTCTGTCTCCATGAGTGACACTGTAGGTTTAGCTTATGTTGCCAGGTTGAGATACATAAGGATATAAAGCTCACTCTTGACACTGTGGGACTTGTTAACCGTTGATTGCTCTTTCTATCATAGTTTTTCTCCTAACCAGTTTTATTCATTTGTTTCAGATTTAAGTATTGGCCATTTTTAAGTAGTGTATTTTGTTTAGATGACTGTCTTTTTATGTAGACTAGCATAAAGTTTTACCAGGAGGTATCTGTTTAACTATAGATAGCAATTTCTCATTTGGGGATTAATTGATATGTGCCATATGAGATCCAGAAGAATTACTGCATTATATTAATGTTACATCTGGCTTTTTTTATTTTTTTTTTATTTCCCCATCTTAACTCCTGATTTTTGTTTGATAGACCAGTGTATGATGGTGGTGTTGGTGTTTGTTTGTTGTGGAGGGGAAGACATCCTCTTTCATGAGAGCAGAGGAGGAAAAAAAAAAAAAAAGAAGAAAAAAGAAAATAGGAAAACAGGCAGGTATCAGGACAAATGAAAAAGAAGAGAAAAAAGATATAGCATGATCTATCCTCTTTGGTAGCTATTACTGGGGTCTAAAATCTATAATCTCTTTCCAACTGGTTCCAATATGCCTGCCATATTGCAGACCCTTCCTTCCTCTCTCCCGTCCATAACTAGGATATGATGCTTCCAGACTCACTCTTGCAGGGGAGTAAACAGAATATACTTGATGGAAAACTTTGATTGTAGTACTTACATGCCTGCCTTATTCTTGAGAAAAAGAGAAAAACTAGATTTATAAATGTTTTGGCACATCAGTTTCTGCAGACTTTTTCAACAGAAGTGACTGGAAATGAACTGTGTGAGATGGAAGCTATTTCTCTTTTTAGAAAACATAGGTTATCCAATTATTAATCAGGTACCTGTTTGATGTAAGAATCCACAAATACTTGTGCTCTGTTAGCTGTGCAAAGACAGGAATAGAGATGGAAAGGACTCTCCTTGGCTTGATGTACAATGTAACCAAACTGTTCCAGAGTCAATTTGATCATAGATGATTTCAGGCTTATAGCAGTGCTCCTGTTCCTCTGATATTATAGATGAGGATAGATATTAACTTTGGGTAGAAAGTAGGTTGTGGGGGAAAGGAGGGAGAGGAGGAGGGAAATAGGCTGCCAAAAACATCCAAAAATCTATCAATTTTGAAAAACAATCCTGAAAATTACCTTGCAGCACTACTAAATGTAGTTATTTTGCTAAAAGAATAAATTGTGAGGGCAAAGTACATAAGCAATAAGCAGAATCCTGTATATACTAGGGTAGTTATTTTAAATAGAAAGAAAGCAAATGTGGTGATTAGTGTCAAGCAAGACTTAGCACTGCCTTGAATTATGTTTGTAATGAGGTGTTGTGAAAGTACTGAACTACTGACGTATGCAGCTGGATGATTTCATATGAAACCAATTTTAATCAAAATGGGACACTATATGAAGAAGTATGTAGGAGAAAGTGAGATGTTGCATGAGATAGCCTTAATTTGTTATTGTTTGCTTGCTTGTTTTTTCCATAATAGACTTTTTTTTTTCCATAAAAGACACAATAGTTTACAAGGTAACTATGTATGTTCTTATGTATGTTAGGTACTTATATAAATAATTTGGTCTGTGAGGGCTTAAAGTCCTTAAATGGCTGATAAAGTAGAGTAAGAAAATTAGATGTTTCCAGTAAATGCAATATATCCATATATATTTGTGGTTTGTTAATTGCAATAAGTTGTTTGTGTGGAATATCATGTTTTGAAAATATATATTGATAGCATCAAAATTTCAGTGTAGGCAGCACATAAAACAGATATTTTTGTAGCATGGAATGGTATCAATTATCTTAGTTATCATTTGTCTTAGAATACCAGGATCAGACACTTAAGTTACAAAATAAGAAGATTGATATTACTATTTTGGTACAGAAAGTTAGTATCCACAGAAAGTCAACAAAAATATTCAAGAAACTGGAAGAACTGACTTAAAAGAAAGAGTGAAACAACAAGTTATGCAGATTTGGGTGGGCCACTTTCAAAATTGCAAAAGATTCAAGTGTTTTAGCAATAAACAAAAGAAATGGGTGCTTTGATAGGTTACTGGCATGAAACTGATCAAAGAAATATCTGGGAAGCAATTCACAAATACTTTAGTGAGTTATTGTGGTAGGTAAATGCTGGGAAATCTATAAGAATTTTGAAATAACCTAATTGAAAATCCTAGAAACTTGTCATCTATTTAAACTTTTATTTGTTACTAGATGCTTAGAAAGTGATCCTGTCAGCAGCTGTCTGCTATATTGATTTCTGCAAGAATTAAAGCCTATTTTAAATGATTTATCAGTCATCTATATTTATTTCCAATTATTAGTGAAATTTATTTGCCATACCACTGGCTTTGTGTAAGGCATTCGTATAAACTTCAATCTGAGCATAATTTGGATGGTTAGCTGAATCATAAATTTAATTGTAATATGCTAATATGTAGCCCCTTGTTAATATAGATTAATGATATTCTCTTTTTTTTATAGCATGGCTTCGCACACAAGATTGGTGACATAACAGTGGTATAAACATGAAGAAACAGGCATGATTTTTTGCATGAATTTCAAGTATGGTGAAACTGAAGTTCATTATGAAATGCTTTTTTTATATTTAACTTCACTTTAGACTGAAGATTCTAAAATAGACTTGAGTTTAGTAAGTACAGATTTTTTTCTTCTGAATATTTTTAATGCAGAAATTGCAATGTGACTACCAACACTTCTCTTACTAGTTCTCTATTTTGAAAAGCACACACCATCACCTGCTCTCCCCCTCAGCCCCTTTTATCTCCTAAAATAAATTCAAAACTCAGGTTATAGAAATACAGCTTTAAGCAGCAGAGCGTTGAAGAGATTGTCATCTTAAATAGAGAGCAGGGTTTTCTTATGACTGATTTTTGGTTGAGCTGATTTAATAGAAAGTGTGTTTTCTACTTAGTGCTGTAGTGCTTTTAATAATGTGCCTGAAGGAAATGAAGTCTTACAACTTCTATGAAATGCACTGTATTTTAAGACTGTATATATTTTATAACACTTAATAAAAATTACTTGAACTTTACACTTAAATGCTTTAGCATAATCTGTTAATACAGGTGTTACAGTAATTCATGTCTGCCAACAGCCTCATTGTTTTTGTTTCTCACCTTACAGGATTTGGGGGAAAGAAGAGGGCATTTTGCATTTTTTAAAGCAGAGCAGTTATATATTACTGATCTTTCTTATCTTTATGCCCTGAAGTCTTTGAGTATTGATTTCACATTGAAAATATTGATCTATGCAGCTGTGCAAGGATGAGATCACTGTAGGCTAGTTTATTTGGATGGGAGCATCATATAAGTCGTATAAGAGAAAAGTGTGAAGTGAAAGTCCAATGCCCCAGTAATACTCAGACGTTTTAGTTTATTGTTATCTATCACAGTCCAAATAAGACCAGTCTAATGGATGTTCTGACATGTAAGAGCTAATGGTAAGGATATGCAAACATAAGACTATTTAAGGAAAACAGTAATATCTTCATTTAAAAAAAAAAAAAGGAAAGAAGTTCAAAGTGTCACAGGATTAAGTTGCCAAAATCTATTAAAATCATACCAGATCTAATTTAATTTCAATATCATAATTGCAGAAAAGATACTTTGCCTTTAAGAAATACTCTCTTTTATGCCTGAACACTGCATTCCTCATTCTCTCTCTTTTATTCTTTCTGCCTAAACTTGTCTGTGAACAAAACTGGCAAGAAATTAATCAAGGTAAAATTCCACTGGGATTAGCATGAAAAGTACCAGGTCAAGAAGCAGCAGCTGCCTGTTTAGTGTCTGTTCCATAAAATATCCTGTATTGTAGAGAACAGTAAAGAGCAAGTATGAAGGTAAGCGTGTATGAGTTTTGCAATGAAAATTTGTGGGTTTTTTTTTTTTTTTTGTTCAAGGAAGCTAGTAACTACTGGTTTCAACTGCTTTGTCATCTGTCTATGGAGCTACTTGGCTAGCCCAGATCTCAATACAGCTGTTCTTACCAGCCTTTCAGATATAGATACTGAGTGTTTCACAAGGTAGTGAATATTGACTATTTAGTCTATGAATCTATTCCAATGAGATGATAACATAAAATTAACAACATTTACAGTGAGAGAACAAGGGTAGAAAGTCTTGAAATTTGTCTGATGTCAAACAAAAAAACAAAATCTCTGTCTAACTCCATCTTCTGCTCTCTGTCATCCTGCTCATTCTCAGAAGATGCAGTAATGATGCTTGGAGATCACACCATCACAGATTATTGTGACAAGATGGTACTTATTTTAGTTATCAGTAGTCTTTTTTTACTTTCACCATAAATATTTGGCCCTTTATATTTAGCCCTTTATCTTAGATGCGGAGTAACTTGTGTAGCCAGTGGGTGGAAAAAATACCCTGGCTTTCATGCCAACATTATTAATTTAAGAGAAGTAGTGGTGCATTTCACATAACTTAAGTTCTTGTTAAGACTTGGTTTTTACAGAAAATTTCCAGTGGGTGCTTACTTGGTAACTCTGCTCTTGTCCACACCCTTGTGTTTTGTTTTTCAAAGAAGTGTTAGAGAAATCTGGAAAATAGTATTCTGTTCATCTCCTCTTGCATTTACTGACATCTTCTGTGTGGTTACTAAGCTTTCTAGTCAAAATAAACTTTTAGGTTTCTCGTAGATTTTGGAAAAGGTGTGTTGCAGTCTATTACCAAAGTTGCTAATATGAGTCCAAACTGCTGAGATGTTGGCTTACACACTGCCTTGGATTTGGAGTGAGCCAAACAGTTAACCATGGTCTAGGGTAGGTTCAGCTTCAAACTTCACCCTAAAGGCAATGTGGCTGCAAGTGGCTCAAAATTGAAATAAGTTATACTAGTTTAAGTCTATTTCATGTGGCTACAACTGTAACCATGCCTGAATTTACATCATTCTAATTATATACATAACATGAAAAGAAAAACTTCTAATCCCGGTTATATTTGTATATACATTTTAATTAGCAGAAATTCAACATGCTGCACACCCTCTGATCATGGCTTTTCATTCCTCTTGGCCTACCTCTTGCCCTTTGTCAGCACAAGCTTTGGTGTACCTGCCATGAGCCACACAGAGACATGATTTAGTTTTAAATTACTTATATATAGTATAGGGTTTAGTTTTAATCTGTTAATTGTTTCAGCCTCCAGGCAATTGCCACCAATATTTGGACTGGCAAATGGAGGAGGAGGCACTGTGAAAGTGGGAACCAGGATCAAAGTACAAAAGAAAGGCAAGACAACTTCTTTCAACATCAGGGCTAAAAATGCTCAAGGCACTACAGTGTAAACATGTTTTTCTTGTGCTGCTTTAAAGTGTTATACAGTGATACTGGTCAGTTGGGTTAATTTCACTGCTTAGTACTAAGAAAAGCTTAAAGTTTAATTCAAACTTTTAACTGAATCGCCATTTCATCTTTCTCTAATATCTATAATGCCAAGGTCAACATCTAGGCTTGTTGATTAGTGTCCCTCAGTAAAGAGGAACTTATGCAAGACATGATTGTTCTGACCAATTTACAACATAGTTCATGTCATTTAGACCTCTATCTTAAGTTCTCTCCTATGACTATGAAGAAGCTTAGACTGCAAGGTCAAATTAAGATATTCACCTTGCTAAGACTGAGATGAATCCCTCTTGGTTTTAAGCAACTGGAAAATATTGTAGCACAAAATTCACTGTAGAAATGCATATGTTAGAAACAGACTAAAACCATCAGAAATTGAACTTCAGAAAAAAATGTTTTGCTCCCTCCCATAATGTTGAAGTTTCACCTAATGCTCAGTAATCTATGGCTCAGTTTGGATTACATTATTCTTGTAGTTGATTGATGTAGCTGTTTTATGTGATTTCACATCCTTTTTAAATTCCCTTAAGTCTAATAGTCCTCATTATGCAAATATGAAGAGAAAATAATAATAGTAATAATGATAATAATAGACAAGCTTATTAACCATTGCTTTTTTTCCCAAAGTTTTCTTCTTGGTTGTTAATATTTGTTTGTTGTGTTTCCATTCTGTTTGGTAGTTCATACACGACTACTTTGTAATATTCCTTTTAATGCTGTCGGTTGACATGAGTTGACTGACATGAATGAGTTATATTGGAGACAGCCTATAGTTTTCTTAGGAAAAGTAGACTTTAGCATTAATAAAATGGAATAAAACATTCATGTTTAGCTCCAGCATAAAACATGAGAGATACTTGGAGAAAATCAACCTTTAATTTGGCAAATGTTGAACTACATGAGATTCCTATTACCTCATTTCTCCAACTAAAGGGAAGTGCAAAGTCATGTATCTGGAGAGGAATAACCTTATGTACCAATACTGTCTGGAAAGCAGCTTTGTGGAAGAGACTCTGAGACACTAATTTGCCAGCAATGCGCTGTTGCTACAAAGATTAAGTGAACAGTGTTCCAGATATCATTAGGAATCCCACAAGAAAGATAGAAACTGTTTCAAGAGAGACAATTATTGCATCAGTATCTTAAAACAAACTGGACTGGGCAATGGGCAGGAGGTACCTTCCAACTATTCTGTCATTAGAGAAAAACATACCCATACAAATTCTCTCTCAGCTACCATGCAAATTTGAAGATGCTGGAAGACTGCAGGCACCTCAGTTTATGACCCTGCTGTTTCCAGGAAGCCTAAAGCCCTACTAGCCTTCTCAGACCCCTCTGACTTTCAATAAGATGCATGGCTTACACTGCTTCCACATGTTTGAAAAGTTACAAGTGGATGTATGTTCTCAGAATATCCTGCTCCAGTCGATGTGAACAAAATACAGTGGCAGTAGTTGCCACTTTTCTTTTATGCTCAAAGGAGGAGGTGGTTGATAATCTGATGTTTAAAGCTATGAGCTTGCAAAGATGTATGCAGTTATTTTAAGAGACTGAAGTAATTCCAAGTTAAAATCTCTCCCTAAGGCCTCTTGTAAAACAGATCCATGTGGACAAACTATCCTCAGCTTCAAAGATATTGTAGATGTGATAATGGCAGTGTGTTTCTCTGTATTATTTCCAAGACAAAAATGGATACATGTGAAAAAGAGGAATTACTTACTCCAAATTCTAGAAATGTGTGGAAGATGAAAGGGGAAATCATTATTTTAAAACCGTATCTTTAATTACATTGTGGTAGTATGTTAAACAAGGCTGCTTGTTTAAATTCACATACCCAGACACAACTCACTAGATTCTAACATGAATATCTGATTTTTCAGTGTTCTTCATTCCACCTTGTTTATATTCTCAGATGTATTCTATTGTTTATAGGAAAATATAATATGTTAAAAACAAAATATTTTATTTTGAACATAGTACAGGTTGCATGAATGTCCAGATGATACTGGAGATGTAGAAATGTTTGCAGAACACTCTATGTACTGTGTTCATTGCAAATGAATCTCCAATAACAGAATAAATTACAGTGATTAGAATTATTACAACTGGATCTGTGAAGCTTCGGCTCTTAAAGGAAGAATAAAGGAATTACTTTGCCTTCTGTGGTAACACAGTATCATGTTGCATTTTACCACTTTTGATTATCCAACTTGCCAATGTCATTTCTCTTCATCCTTGAGGCTGAGACAAGAATGTGTTGCCCATGCAGAAACATCACTGTTCCTTTTGCATGTCTTTCTCACCTTTGAACCCTTTCTTGTGCAACCCTCCTGCAGCAACCAAACTTTACCAAAGGTTCTGCTAGTCCTACTTACAAGACTAAGAGAAAAGTAGGAGGAAAATCTAATAAATCTTAATTTGCACACATTGCCCTTACATGGAAACCAGATGTATACAGTCATTGCAGCATTAATGGTTCTTGTCCTTAGTGGTCTTGGTCACAGCGACCAAAGTGATCACATTTGAGAGCTCTTATACAGAACTGAAGCGGTGACTTCCTTCTTCCCTACTTCTTTCCCAATCAAAATCTTGTCCTTTTATAGGATCTTTGAGTTTCTAGGCAGTTCCAACCCCTTGGCTTTTTCGGGAGCTGGGGGACAATGGGAAGGTTTGTACTTTCCTAGGACAGATTAGGTGCCTTAGCTTGTTACTCTGAATTTTCTTCTGTTCTTGCAAGACTTTTTCTTCTTTTCTGAAAGCAAAAACAGTCTTTTATCAGCTCCCAGGTTTGTATTTCAGTGACCTGTGTTTGGTTGTCAGTGAGGTGTCACTCAAGAGAGCCCACCTCTACATCAAATTGCTATCATTATTTGTCAAAAGAATAATATAGCTTGAGGCAAAGTGTTCATCCGCAAGGAATCCATGTGAGATTATAAGGAAGAGTGAGGGGCCTTCCCTATGGTCTCTGAAGAATATATAAATTTCTGAGTAAAAGAGAATTGAGCCTGACCTCCGATTGTCGGAGGGGACTGTCATCTGGTAGCTCAGTCTCTGTGTGCTATTTTGGCTTCACTAGTTGATCTCTCTAAGATAATTTTACTATGGAAAAATGGAATCAGTTTGGACAGGCCCTAGACCTCTGCCAGGATTTGGACTTTTGCCCTGTTTTCCTTAGCAATGCTCGCATACCCTAGGACCTGACAGTCTCGGTTTCCTTCCAGCCTCTTGATCATAACTGATGTAGAAGCGCCAGAAAGGGCAGAAAGGCGTCATGGAGTGTTCCCTGCATTGCAGGTCTGTGGAGCAAGGGGCTGTGGTGGTCTGGACTGGGAAGTTTTCAATACGCTCAGGTGATAGACTGTGCTGTACAAATGTGCTTCTTTGCATTTCCCAGGCTCCCTAGCTCCTAGCATGCTGAATGGAGGACTCATATTTTGTTTTGCCCTTTTTTTTTTCTTTCAGTAGCAGGTGGTTCACACAATAAGGAGCACCAAGACACTGAACAGAAAGTATAAACTTTCAAGGAGAATTTCCCTGTATTTTTAGGATGAACTCCACTGATTTATTTAGTTGAAGAGTAAGAAAAACTGCTATTTGACCTAGAATAATACTAATATTATTCATAAAATTCGTTGTACCCAGATAAATTAGTGTCTTAAGGTATTACACAAAAAAGCCTAATTTTTCGTATGTCAGTGGATTGCTTGGAGCAAGAAAAAATATGGAAGAACATAAGCTATATCCTGTACACTGTTATCAGTGATGGCTGCTTTTACTTTGTGTGTTCTGAATGTATTTGCTTGGCATTGCTCTTTCATGCAGAAGAGTAAGGATTAGACTTGTCCCACTGTGAGATGATTCATATATGGAGAATGTGCATATTCAGAAAGAGTAGGATTTCAAGAGTAAATCAGTGAAGAGAAGCTTATGATAGGAATCAAGAATAAATTGCTAGACGAGCAGAGAAGAAATGTAATTAAATAAAAGCAATTAAACTAAGGACTTTTCATCAAGTTGACTTTCTAGCAAGTCTCTAAGTCTCTAGGCTCTGACTGCTTGTCTGAAAATTTTTGTTGAAGTTGCTATTCTTAAGTCTTCTTTAAAATATAAGCGGTAAATATACAGTTAATTCTTTGATTTCATGTAATATAGATAAATTTACAAGCAATTATATACTCCCTGAAGAACTCTTCCAATTTTATCACATAACGCTGCATTGTTATAATTTAAAAAGATACATAATAGCAGAGTGTAGATTGACATTTAAAATTAATAGAGCATCTACTAGATGTCAAACTATTTTTTATGTGAAAATGTTTAACATTATTTAATAATTAGAAACTAAAAGAATTTCCCAATTTTTATATTATTCATGCTTTCCCAGAAATGTTAACATAACATACTAATTGACATGAATTCCAGCATGCAGTGAGCACAAAAGGAAATGCATTTTATATTTGTGACTTGTTATATCTTTTAGAGGTTTGTTGTAAATTCATAGTATATAATAAGTCTTGCATTAGGAATGACTGATTACCTTTCTGAGTACACCTAACCTATATTGAAGTGAAGGGAAATATCAAGCTTATAATATTTCTCTGTAGGAAACCTCTGAAAGATGATTCATTTGACTACATGTACCTAATTTGCAAATAGGATACTGTGTTAACCTTAAATGGACACTTTCAGAAAGTTTGCATATAAAGTCTTTTCTCATTAAAAATGGCAATAAAAAAACATAGAACTAAGACAATTGAAAATAAATGTTTCTTGAAACAGTTATTCTGTTTGGATTGCAGCTTTCATGTCAACCCAGACATGACAACATGGTTCTGGTATGAGTCTCAAAAAGTAAGATTTTCAAAATGAAATCACAAGTAAGAGAGAACTCAAGGGATGGTGCATCTCAGAGGACATCACCATAGTTGTATCTACTTTGTCAATTTGACTCCTATCTAAGCCGATAACAGAAAAGTGCCAATATCAATAGAAAACTGCTTGAAAATTTTGGTGAAAGGTATTTATGACTCTTCTCAGCTACCGACCTACTCTATGGAAGATGCGTCATGTTTCTACCTTTTGTTTTTTTTCCCCTCCTCTGCTGAATATGATGCATGGGCAACAATATATATATATATTGAGGTCTGTGTTTATACTACCAGCTCATCTCACAGGCAGGTGTTGAATAAAGACTACGGATGCTTGCTTGTGTTGTAACTTTCAGGTGTGTAACTTCATTATGAAATAAATGTGATATGACAAATGGCTCTAGATTTGCCACAGATGGAAAGTGATCTTAATTAGGATCAATTGTTAGTCACATAAATATTCAGATTCTGTCTGTATTCATTACTTAATACAGACAGTAACAAGTCAAGATTAGAATCCCTGTTAGAACCCCTGTCTTAAACTATAGACCATGCAAATGGAAATGCATCTGCAAACCTGTCTTTACAGCCTTTTTTTTTTTTTATATCATGTACCCATTTTATTTCTTTTATAAGTCTACCAGGGCCTAACTATATATAGGGAAGGTCTTGAATCAAAGGGAGGTGAGAATAGAAACTCAGCAAATTCTTGTCTGAACTCAATGGTGATTTTTGTTTTTCTTTTAAGTTGATCAAGTGGAATTGAATAACAAAGAAAGACAAAACTAAATTATTGTTGCTTAGGTAGTGTTTTAAAATCCACAGTGTTTTAAAATCCATACAAATACACACAATTGCCATATTTTTTTGATATAGGTAGGGAATAGGAATGTACTAAAAGAGTAAAAAAAATACTGTTCTTTCATACACTAATTTAACTAATTCATTAAAATGCTTAATCTTAATGTTGGCAAATAATTATGCAGTTACTGTATGTATGGTACAATAGAGTCTGAATTGGCCTTACCGTGTTAGATAGAACAAATAGTAAGAAACTAGGCCTGACAAGTAGTCTTTATAAGGTGATTAGTAAGAACCGCCACATGATGGAAGAGGAAAGAAAGGATAAATTCTTTTCTTTATTTTACTGCTGAAGAATTGACCAACATAACGATTAAAAGAGGTATGAGTGATCTGTTGCAAAAATCCTGCAACAGAACAACCCCAAACCAGATTTCCAGTATGAATATTCAATGCAAATTAATCTCAGCCTTCTTCGAGGAACTGCATGAGTATAGAAAGAAAAATGATACAAAGGCATTACTTGAAATGATTGACAGAATTGGAATTCATCAGGTAAAAAGAGAAAATTGGAAACCATGGACAGGATTACGGAATTTCAAGCCAAGTGTCCAACTTGCGAGTTTTCCTTTCCTATATAATTGATGACCTGACTGCCAGAATTATACACATACACACACAAAAACATATGATATGACTACTAGAATTTATTTCCACTGGGAGACTTTATAAAACGATGAAGATCTTATATTTTTAGGGTTTTTTTTTCCAATGATCTGGTGGACAGACATTGTACTGTCAGTCAGACCTTTCTGAAGATCAGGGTGTATGGAAGAGCATGAAGCAAAAAAAAAATAAGTAATCTGCCACATTGGAATAATTTGCAGCAGAAGACATTCCCAGTGCAGATCAGATGATGAATCTGTGATCTCAAAAGAGGGTTACTTTGGATTAGTTGTCCAGTGAAGCAGGTACTTTGTATAATCCAGCAGGCAGCTCCAACAAGAGCTAATTCATTGCTTGATTTCTTTTTCTTTTCTTTCTTTTTTAATTTTAAATATGATTTCATCAAGTGGCTTTTCATATACTAATTAACAGCATTTTGACCATATTTCTGACAATAAAACGGATTATGTGGTACTTACACACATACATACAAACAACTGAAAATTAACATCCAGAATCTCAGGGAAGGCAATAGTTGTGCTAGGAAGTAATCTGAACTATGGTTTTTTAGTTTATAGCAGTTTCAATCAATTTAAACACTGCTTCTCACAGAATCACAGAATCTATAAGGTTGGAAGGGACCTCTAGAGATCATCTAGTCCAACCTTCCCGCTCCAGCAGGC
>JAUBOD010000433.1:4334436-4367283 GCA_032353885.1 Nothura maculosa | reverse complement strand
ACATCTCAAAAATTTGGAAAAAGCATTTGTAGCACTGCTCACACATCATATACATTATACACAACAATGCAAAGGTAAGGATTTTAGCAGCATTTTTATGTATGTAAGGGATTTTTTTTAAACAGAGGTAAAGCATCTGTAGCAAGACAACACTCAGAAGGTGTGTACAGCATCTGAGAAGCTTTAGCAATGCTGCTCATAACACTGGAGGGAGACTTGGTCCATTATGTGACAACTTCAGCTTTTTCAAAAGTAGCTCTTACCTTGGTCTGCAAAGAGCGAGGCTAAAGGAACCCCCTTCTGACTTTTCATTAAAAGGGTTGACCAAGGGTTGCTGCCGTCTGAAAGGGGTCTTATTCTGAAATAATGATGATCATTTTGATATTACAGATGATACCATGATTATGTATACTTTGACAGCAAGTTACTAAAATAACTTTCTTTTAAAAAGATAAACATGCAGCATATAACTTAAAGCAGTATAGTTAACCGAAGATAAGACATGTTGTATAGTGAATGCTGCGGAATCATACAATTACATACCAATATGTGCCTTAGGATCAAATGTCTATTCTAAGATGGAATTCCACAACATAATGGCCTAAAATGTTAGTCAATGAAAAACTGGAAAACCTGAATATCCGGTTCATTGTCTCAAAGAAAAACAACAAATACTGGAAATATATTACATAGAGCAAATTTCAAACATACAAAAATATCATCTAAGCCAGCGTAAATAGATGGGCTGAGCCACAAATATATCAGTGGATATCTCTAAAGAAAAGTGATGGAATTACATATGCTTGAAAAGACAGGAGAAAGGATCCCTTGTTTCAGAAAATCCATTACCTCTTGTTTTTAGCAATAGGAGTAAGAAAAAAAAGTAACTTTTTATCCTGCATTTGTCAGTGTGAATAATACTCATGGAAGTGCCCACTGGGGGCCATCCTTTCAGTTCCTCAAATTAGTCTTATGGGAGAACTGAAGAATGACAGGCCAGGAACATCTTGACTGCTCAGCAGCTCAGAATCTCAAAATCAAAGAAAAAGGATAACAGAGCCATCAAAAAAAAAAAAAAAAAGAAAAAGTAGTAAGTATTTTATCCTCAAGTCTATGTTCTGGAGCTATTCTGCATTAACAGCAGTTCCTAAATTCTGGCACAGGCTGCCCAGAGAGGTTGTGGAGTCTCTTTCTCTGGAGATCTTCAAACCCTGCTTGGACGCAGCCCTGTGCCCCGTGCTCTGGGTGACCCTGCGTGTGCAGGGAAGTTGGGTTGGACTAGATGATCTTTAAAGGTCCCTTCCAGCTTTAAGGATTCTAAATTAACAAATAAATAGGACTGAGGACTCATAGTTATAACTACAGAGACTACAGAACATCTCTCCCTCACTAACTAGGTTGGCAATTCAGTTCTAAAATTACAAATACAAAATAACTTGGTATTATCAAATGAACGAAACTTAGTAGACATACTTGTCCTTACAATCTGCACGATCCTTTGTTTGAACTGAACTCGGTCCCCACGTACAGCCTCTCTTTTTAAAGTTTCTCTTCACATCTTCAAATTCTTCTTGGTGACATGTTGTGCTTCTTCCCCAAGTTCTGTTGCTTTCATCTGAAGTTACTTTAAAACAAAGCAAACAAACAAAAAATAACAACAAAAAGACACCCCATTAATAGTACTTCTAAGGACAACATATTTAGAGAGATCAATTTTCTCCAATGCAAAAGCATTTTGACAGTACACCACGGGGAGTAAACAGATTATTTTATATTAGATTATTTTCCCTTACAATAAGAACCACCACACAAACTGTACTGATTCAAGAAGATCAGCAAGCAAGACAAAAAAAGTGAGCTGACAAGAGACCCAAATTAAAAGGTAAAGCTGCACAATGATCTTATTTTTCATGCTTACTTTAACCTTAACTTTGCATTTAGTATTTCAGACAAGTGAGACTGAGCACTTAAATTCCAGCGATAAAGAAAGGAATATGCTATGGAACAACTATATTATATTAAAGAGACTACTCCAATTCAGACAATGATTAACATGTACTTTTTATTGTGCCAAAACTTTATACTTTTAAAGTGTCATTGCTTCATTAAATGCTTAGTCTGTCACTTCAGCTCTACTGTTGAATTAAAAAGAATCAGCACCCTTGAAATATAATGAAGT
Source organism: Nothura maculosa (assembly GCA_032353885.1). Classification (NCBI taxonomy): domain Eukaryota; kingdom Metazoa; phylum Chordata; class Aves; order Tinamiformes; family Tinamidae; genus Nothura; species Nothura maculosa. The sequence continues at coordinate 4,365,104 of JAUBOD010000433.1, read as the reverse complement.
CTTGCCTTTTCTCACAACCCCACTGGGAAGTTCATATTCACTTGTGATATCTACATCTTGCTGGTACACATACACACTGCTTCTTCGGCCATTAGCTGCATGTGTATCTGTTTGGGAAATCACTGAAGAAAAATTAAAGGAATGTAGCAGAGATCTAAGGCAAGCTGGTTTTAGAAAGGGAACTGCGTCCCTTCTTATACTTGTAGCTTTGGGACATAAAAGCCAGACCTAGAAATGCACACGGCCTTTTCTGACAGGCAGTTTTTTCCTGTAGAGTTTACAGGACCCTCATTCTAGAAGCAGACTCAGGCAAGGAGATGTTGCATGAGATGGACGACCTGACGTAGCCGCTCGCTATCCTCTTAACACGGTCACAGCTGTGAGGGAAAGGCAACAGAAGCCCAAGGTGGCTTGCTAGCATCATTGCAAGCTGCCCTACACGTCCACGTCCCTGCCTCACCTGCACAGCACTGTGCAGCACTCGCCCCTTCCCTCCCCGCGCACCCTTCCACCAGCACAGCCGGCTTGTGAAGCACAACAGGGTACTCCTTTAAACTCTCACGTTCCAAATGTTGTGTCCCAATCTCTGCAGAAGGTTTTAAAGCAGCTGAATAAGGCTTTGTGACAGGATTTAAAAATAATAAGACCTCTTAATTTATCCTTTAATTACAAAAATGTATTTAGATTTAGAATTAAAACTACTTGTGGCAAAGTGAAGTGATCAGGTAACCAAGTGCTAGGCAGGCCTGTCCAAATCATGTATGTTTGAGTAACTCTTCTTGAAACAAAGTCGCTTTGAAGTTAAGTCAAGATAAAACGTTACTATGGGAAAGAGATTTTTTCTTTCCTCTCCTCTAAATCCAGGTGCAGGGAGGTGTGGAAGTGAAGCTGTTTCAGCTAGATGTGCCTGAGAGAGCTGATAAGCTCTTAGGTCAAGCCCAAAGATCCAAACTCAAAAACAGAGGAGTACTTCTTTTAAAAACAGCTTTTTGTTGCCCTGCTTTTTAGTCCTACAAATTCAAATGCCTGCTCAAAAAAACCTATCTGCAGTTAAAATATCACATGTGCAAAGATTAGGGTGCCACAGCTATGACTTTTGCAGAAGTTTGAAAAATATATATTGTATACATATTTACATAGCATCTTCTCAGAACCATGCCTATGCCTGACACTTGCTTCACTTCTTTCAGAAAGAAAAACAAAAGCCCTTTCTTTCTTGACTGAAGTAAATAACAAACAAGCAAAAGCAAAACAAAGACACAGTCACAACAGGGTGCCTGTGGTGGGGACATTATCAACACAGCTATTGTTTCTGCTGCAATTCTGCAAGAGACTTTCCTTTTATGATTTTCCTTGGCTCTCAAGTTGTCATTAAGAAAAGCAAGACAAGGACAGGATTTATCCAGCTCTCTCCTTAACCACAAGGTGCTGATAGTAACTGTCTTGGGCCAGGGAACTGTATCAGTTACTGTTCAAACAAATACTTGAGTTACAATTGTCAGAAGTAAACCCCACTTGTCCTTTACTCCCTAATGAATGAAAAGGATTTCATAAAGCAGATGTACCACAAAGGAAATAAGAGCTTGTTTCTATCAAGTTTTAAACAAAGTTTCAGGCTGGCTCCAGAATTCCTTAAACTAGCTACGGAACAACATGCAGAAACCATTCTCATTTCTCCCTCTCCCTATTCACATTCTTCAAAATAAAGATATTTAAAAGTCTTTAATGCCAGATTTGGAAATAACTTTTTGTGGAGGTGGCCTACACTGGCAAGGGAGGACATTCACCATCCACTAGCAATCTGCTAGGACAGGTTCTGCTGCCTCACAGAGAGAGCAACGTTTGGCTTTTCCATCCCTTGTGGCACAACATCCTGAATAGGGATAACTGAACCATCCACTTTGCACTAAAGATGAGAGTATAAATGCAACCAGTAGGAACATTTTTATTCCCATTTCTACATAACCATTCCCAAATATGAATGTGGGTTTTGCTATAACAATAGGATCAGTTTTCTTCCATATGCTACCTCTGTTCCACTTGCCCTCTGGCACTGGGAGACAAAATAATGTAGGTCTGCAAGTGCATGCCCAATTTGCAAACAGGGGAAAGCAAAGCAAAACAAAACCAAAACCCCAAAGCAAACTCTCTTAATTTCCATCTGGCTTTGTACTTGCTTACTAATTGCTTCTCTTTTCTTCTGAGCGAGCGCAGTTGCTGGTAGATTTTTCAGTCCTTCCAGCTTATATCACCACCTCATTCTGTGACTTTTTGACAGCCCATAGCTGATTTATTAACTCAAAAACTAATTTTTCATTTTACAAGGGTCTAAGCTTGACCCCTTACCTTTTCCCATTACAAATTTTGATTCTCAACTGCTTTATCCAAGTCAGTTCACATATGACTTCCTGAAGTTAATAAGGAAAGATATGATTTATGATTTAATACATTCCCAACAATTTTGAAATTAATTGTTGAAAAGTAATTAACATTTTAGCAGGACTAACTCTCCTAATTCTTACAACTTGTTGCTTGGGTGAACAAGTTATGAAGTCTGGAAATTAAACATAAATCTATCTGAAATTTGATATTACCAGCATTTCAGTGTCTCTTTACAGAACCAACATAATGTTTACTAAAGAAACTGAAATGATAGAGACTTACACTGTATAGCTCGAAGACGAGGAATTATTGTGGGGCTACTGGAGGGACTAGAGCTGTTGCTGTTTAAACTCCTCCTCTTATCCAGATTGGGAGATGCCTGCACTGTTATTTTGTGCTGGAAATCTGTAACAGTAAAACAGAGGAAAAGCATAAAACAAAACAGGTTTAAAATCCTAACTAAAGGATATTCAGGACATTATACAATTGTATTTCTTAAACCAGATAAAGCTACATAATGAATAAGACTTTGTAGCGCAATAAAACTTTTATATTGACAACATTGACAGATGCTGATTCTTAATGAAACAACCAGTGTAGACTGTAAGCCAAACAGGTATAATTTTGCAGCTGCATGGAACCTATATGATTTACACATCATATATATCACCATCCAAAGCATCAGGTTGTTCAATTGGAGCTAAACTATTGGCATATTCACGCTGCATGTCAATATTCAATTCTGTTGGTTTACAGAGAGGGAAGGAAAGGCTACAGAGATACAGTAATATCTCATCTGAGATCATCCAATATTCAATCAGGATTTCAAAATTTAATTTCAGATCATTGCAAAATGAGTTTTGATAAGGATATAGCCATGACTCTGCTTATACTGATGTTAGATGCATTATAATTTGTATTAGAAATTTAGTGAATAGCAGCTTTCATGGCAACCAGATTCACTATTTTTACATGTACTTCATATGCAGTGTAAAAAATAGCACTGAAAAAGTTATAAATTCTATGAAAGTCTCAGGAAAACAACAACTACAGCATTATATAAATGCCTGTCTAACTCCTACCAAGCAGCCAACTAGATTTGATGCTGTTCTTACAACATAAGCCTTGTCAGAAGGACAGGCTCCTCTCGACAGTGCCTGAAAAATACAGCAAAGTAGTAGTCTAGATAAAAATGTTAATTTTATCACTTTTTCAAGCTAAACATTAGCAGATCCAGGAAATAAAAGATCAAACATTAAATTTAAAGCTTGTGATTCAGCACAGACTACATCTAAAAATAAGTGTTGAAGACCATGTTTAGCTGTGAAGCTGCAGCATGATTTATTCATAAGTATTGTTTTTAAAATATTAAATAATAAACTTATTTTATTAGAGCTGAAAGTACTCTAAAATTAGCACACTCTTGGCCCCTTTCAAATATTCAGATAGCTACGACTGGTTGGAGTGTTGTCAGCACTGCATTAAGGTCTCACTGCAGTAGCAATAAGCCGAGACTTCGCCTGGAAACCACTGAAAGGAAAATCCATCGACCACAGGACTCTCCCACACTTGAGAAGGCCTCCAGTTATTGGCACAACCCTTGAGTTTCCACACTGCCACCTAGTGATGGCAGGAATAAAGTGCCACTCAAACTGTCCCTAACACTGCAGCAAATCAATCCTCTACACACAAAACTTCTGCTCAGGCAAAACTTTAATGTGCCCCTGGATAGAATTCAATGCTATAATATGCCACTTATAATATATTTACAGTCTGAAATGACATTTCTGTTGCTATTAGTGCTTTCTAGGTAGAAAGAAGGCAAAGATCATAACTCCTGTGTGGTACACATGACTGCAATGAGCCCGAGACTTGGAATCACTAATGCCCAAATTTCCAGTCATCGTTAAGAGTGGTTTTTCATTGGCTATTCACAAGTTTGGGGCATACAGCATTAATATGTAATCATGTCAGAAAATCCTTGGCAATGATAAAAAAGCATTTTTCTGCACAAAAACAGAAATAGAAAGATACTGGAATTTCTAACCACTGCCAATCTAAGCCCCTTCCTTTCAGATAAAATGGATTTTTTTGACTCAGGTGAAAGATTCGTCTGACTTGCAAGAACACTTCTACAAAAAAAATTGGAGAAAAGAAAAAAAAATGCAGCTAAATAACTCTTACCACATCTTTTGCATTATTAGACTAGAAGACACTTGCAATGACTTAAAATAATAGCCAATACTGACCATTGAATTTAAGTCTGCACATTTAATTAACAACATATACTGTGAATTGAAAAAACCCTCAAACCTGAAGGCAAACTTATTCTATGTCCATCCTTAAGTTTTAAACGGCTTCTTTTAAATTTGCCCTTCCTCTTCTTTACATTGGGCTTCTCTTGGTTCAACTGGAATATCATGATGTTGAGCTCCCGCTCCAGGACATCAATCTCGCGCTCTGCTAACTGCTGCTCCCGGCGCTTCAGCAGCTCTTCTTGGGACTTCTGCTGAAGAGCTGCTCGGGTCAACTCTTCCTCTCGTGACCGCAGCTCCTGAAAATGAGATTTACACAAGTGAAACTAAATAATAAAGGGAAGAGTTGTATTACGGGAGGAGTGTTAAGTTGCATTTCTCTTTTATTTGCATGATACTCAATATACATTTAACAGGCACAGATGACATGCTGACAGTTCTCTATTCTGTGTAAGCCAAGAGCTTCTCGATTCTGCACACAAACCTCATACCCATTTCCTTCCAGCCATTTAGCTTCAGTCACTGGGGAAGCCCTGGCAAGGCAGACACGCACAACCACAGACTATCAGCTCAGGGCACATTTTCTGTCAAGCAGGAAGTCTTTCCCTTCAGAGGCTCCCTCTCCGTTTCACAGCATGAAAGCTGCTGTTAGATCTTTTAGTGACTAACACAAAAAAGATCTCCCCCTCCAAGCCCTAAGTAAATGCTTTTATCTTCAATCTCCTAACCTTCCTGTTTCCAGGCATATAATAGGCAGCACTTCTCTATCTAGAACAACAATCAATATTAGAATTAATGAGGATTCATGTAATAGGAAAAAGCAAGGCATAAAACAAAATACAGCTCTTTCTTAATTAAAGTCTAGCAGGTATCTGTAAAACATCAGTCAGCCACTAAATAAAGAGTTACACTAAGTGGACTTCCCAACAGCTACTTCATAGACTAGATGTAGGTTATTTTTTTTCTGCCTTTTTTATTTTGGAGAAGGAGAAAATTTAGTGAAGAAGCTGCTTCAATTTTCAGTGTTAAGGACATAAAATCCAAGGGTAAGCAGATCTTAAAATGATCTGAATCCTCAACTTTCAAAATCTGTTGAAATATATCTCAAATTTAAATAGACATGCCATCATACTATGGCATCTACTACATACAAAACGGATTTATTCAGAAGCATAATAGTCAGTACTGCAAGTACAAGAGAAAATAGAAGAGGAGCTGGAAAATTAATAGCACTGCATGCTTCTCAATAAGTAATTTTTCATTTTTATGGTTGTACATAAGCTTTACACACAAACTTGATGTAAAACTTAATGTTATTTGAGTAAACACTACCTGGATAGAAACTGAATTAGAAGTACAGAAATAATTTTTAAATTAGACTATTTTAAAAGTATAGGATATATAGGAAACACTTCCCCTCATTTAAAATCCCCTTTGTTCTGACACAGTTATTTTTTGAAGCAGACTGATCACTTATCATCAGAATCCCTCAAAGTGATAAACCCGCAGAATTCTTATTTTCTGCTGAGCTTTTATTCATAAATTGAAACATAAAATGAACGTTCTAAACTTTCAATTCCCATTTGGCCATGAATAAGTCAATGAGCTGGACTAGCTGGATATTTTCAAACATGGGGAAAAAACTCTCTCTGTTCTTTCCAAAATAACTATGAGTGTCAAAAGATAAGTTAGCCCTGAACCAAACTCTGCTTCTCTGTACTTAGACAGTGACGATTAGCTGCTCTTTAGAAATTAATTTTTTCTTTACAGCTTTATTAGAAAATATATACACTCTAAAACTAAATTCAGAAACGATGTTAAATGATTGACACATTTCATATGTTTTATTAAAGTGAGCTTCTTCCAAAGGATTTTTTAATAGCTTTTTAAAATCCAGTTTGCTTAATATGCACACTTTGCCAAAGGCAATTCTGCCTCTTGGTAATTCAGAGGAGTCTGGCTTCATATCAGCAAATAAAGTAAGCTGGATTGCTTTTTTTAATATGATATTTAATTACTTTATTTAGAAGGAAATACTGCAAATCCCCACTTCCCTCTGCTATCTCTGTCCAGATGAGTGTTGGGATCAGAAGCCAAATTTATTCAAATTTAGAATAAAAATAATTTTTAAGAGTTTAAAGAGAGATGATGTTTATTACTATGAAGTACTGGGAGATGCTGTTAATTATCCATCTCTTTAAATGCTGGTTGCATAAGGATCAGTAACTAAGCAAAGACTGGCAGCCTGTATTGGAAAGGAAGACAGGACAGATAACGCAATAATGTTTCCTCATTGACAGTCATATTATTTACTCTTTTCCAAATAAACTAATTAAAAAAAGACTTACTGCAATTAGTTATGCAATGCCACTGCACCACTCTACAATTAAAACACTCATTATAAGGAAGCCAGGAAAGAATTCTGTACTTCAGTTGCTCAACAACGTTCATCAAAAGAAGATTGTGATCTTTCCATGGAGCGGGTGTCGCCATCCCGCATTTACAGCAAGCCCTTCAGGAAATTCCTCCAGCTACAGAAGTGCCTCTTTCAGAGGGCAGGAGACTCTGTGCAGGGTTTTTTATTATTTTTTGAATTATATAAATACTTCACAGACACAGCTTTCTCTCTAGTACCTCCCAGTAAAATTGGTACTGTGCCAAGCTAAATAAGCATAAAGACATGAAAGCCTTTTCTAAGTCAAAGTTGCATGTTTTCGTTCCTCATCAAGTTTACCTAATTAGGGCAGATGCCTTTGGAGATGAATTCACTTTGGCATGTAAGAAATAGGCTTCATTTTATCTTGCCCTGCTAATTAAACACATTTGGCTTTTACACACATTTCAGAAAGCTTTGCACCAACTTTTCTCCCTCTCACCTTGATTTAGTCAGTGGGATTTTCTTTGCTAGGAAATCTCCTTAGTCTGGACTGATGTCTCCAAAAAAATAGACAGGAGGCATTTGGGCAGCTGTTGGAGGGGAAGGGAAGGGATATAGGCCCTGTGGCAAGTTCCAGCAAGTGAACAAAGTGGCTGCAAACACTACTGCAAGTAAAATGAAAAGCCTTTGTGAGCACCCATCTATAGGGGAGAGCTACATAGCTCAGCTCCAGCCATCTGAATGTCCATTGCAGGCAGGGGACAGACAAATCTTGCTCATTTCTGGAAACTGAAATGGAAGAAAGGGAACCACAGGATGGGAGAGAAGGTGGATAGGTAATGCTACAATTTTAGTGCTGACAAATAAATTCCAATACCACATTTTACAGTAGATCCATAAGGTCTCACCCATCACTAGCCGGGAAACTTTGGCATTGGTAAAGGTTGATGAGAGCAAGTGAAGGGCTGATACACAATGTGAGAGGCTGGTTTCTTTTTCTGTCAAAAATTCTTGAAATGACCAAATCTTTAATTAAGATTTCCATCTGAATCTGTGCCATAATTCTCTTAACTACTACAGTTTAAGAAGAGTAATAACAAATATCAAGAAAATGCATTATATATAGGCAATAACTACTTGGAAAACAAGTTAAAGAGAGAATGCCCTAAAGGTTGTTCTAACAAGGATACAAGAATATCTGGTCTATCCAACAAGCAACTAAGGATGTTGTCTAAAGGAAAATATAAACCTAGAGGTGATTAAAAGCATGCTAAAATAAATAAATGAAAGAATTTAGTAAGTGCTCATTTAGCATAAATATATCACACAGGAATATGGAAAGAAGATTGGGGATAGGAACTTAGATAACAAACAAGAGAAACTGGATTTACTGATTCATCAGCCAAACTTTGCCTTAACTGATCTTATTAATATCTGTCAAGTTTTCAAAAACGACCCCATATTTTGTTCTTTCAATTTTGTGAACTTCTTGAATGATGCACGATAGCCCTCTGCAATAATTTTATGCTTCCTGTCAAGCTTAGCATTTCAGCCCCAGGTGAAATACCCTAACTATAGCTTTGGCATTCAGAACTATTTATTTTTTGAGTTAAGGAGGGAAGGGAAAAAGCAACATGCTCTGAAATTTGAGAACATCAGAAATAGCACTGCCTGTTTCTAAAGTAAGCTTGTTGCAAGACAGTTACAATTACATCTTAGAATATTGCCCAGAAGCACTTCACTGCAGTTTAAGAAAAGTGCACATCTACCAAGAAAATCAAGCAAATAAATTAACATGTTTGGTATACAACTTAGGAGTAAACTTTTCCCTGTCATATAGTTCATTTTCTCAAATGTACCTCAGGTACTACATCAGGTTTCTTGTATTATTTTAACAAGTTACAGTTCAATAATTCAAAACTGCTATATCACACAAATTCACATGCGCACACATGTCCTTCCTTCATTCGCAATTGGAAAAAATCAACTTACTTTTTCCTTGGTCCTCAATTCATTGAATATCTGCTGAATTTCCAACTTCCAGTCATCTTGCATGGAATGGAAAGATTCTTGAGGCATTTCAGTCATAACTGCCCCCTCAATGGCAGTAAGCTGTTCAAGAATTAAGGCAAACGATGGTCGGATATGAGGATCCTGCTCCCAGCATTCTAGAATTTATCAAAATCCCATCAGTTTTTAACAGTACATAGAACTTTTTGAAGAAATACATGAATTTCAAGTTACTTGCTATTGTATTTCAAGTTCTAATGCATTTCTGTTATCTACAATGTTTCTCTAGATCACTTTCCATGTTTTAAAAGTGGGATTTACCTACCTGCATTCAGTGAACTCATTTGAAATATTTTTTTCAGTTATATTTTAAAATCTGAAAACTAACAGTACTACATAGAAGGGCCTCATATAACCAAAAAGTTAAAAAAAAAAAAATCATTGTGCATATGGAAATGACAATAGCCATTCCCTCTAGAGAATCTGAGAAGCATTTTTGGCCCTTGGGAAGGATCAATGACGAAGAAAATAGCACTTGCAATCCTTCCCCTTCAGATTCTAGTCTTAATTTTGTATTGTTCTGTGGCATATTCTCCATATTATGAAAATTAGTGTAATTTGACATTAAATGGAAATCTGTAAAACCAGAACAAGATGCTAAGAAAAAATATCTTCCGCTACCACAGAGGACGACAAGTGCTATATTGTAATAGCGCATGACTTCCTCTGAAACACGTTCTGATGTGTCAGCTTCTGCATTTGGAAAAGGATACATACACCCAAAACCTAATTATTTAAATAGATGGAAGAAACAGCATAGATACCTTTCATGAGCTTTGCAAACGGTTCAGGACAGGTGGATGGAATGGGCAAAGTCAGCTTGTTGACGGCAACTCCATAGGCCACAGCAAGTCCATCGATGCCGCGGTAAGGAACTTCTCCGGTGAGCAGCTCCCACAGCAACACTCCATAACTACAAAAGGCAATTATCAAACCATGATTTTGGGAATATTGGCACACTTTACTCAATCCATGTGGACTTCCCATATCAGAGGTAAACCCTGTCCACTGTGAGTTCATAACTGGAAAAAAAAAAAATCTGCAGAATTTCTATCCAGAATGTTACCTAGATTCATTTTGATAGACATGCTAGTGTCACGTAGATCTCGCTTACAAATACAAGACTGAACCACAAGAAAACAAGCAAACCTCTCCCCACCAGAAATAAAAAAACAAACAAAAAAAAAACAAGGACCAATGAACCAAGGACTCAAAACTCATGGCAGAGCATTCAGGCAATACTCCTCTTCAAATATTTCACAACAGTCACAATATTCTCACAATAATTGCTTTTTCAGTATTATTTAAAAAAAAATCGCTGTTTGGAAGTTGGCATTTTTAAATCCCTTGCATGATATAAAATGACCTATTCTCGCTTCACACTGTAGATGCTACAGGATTGATTCAAAACTAATTTCATCCTATAGAAAAAAGCAAATCCAAAAGAACCAACCAATCACCAGTGAAAGGTAATTGTGCAAAAAGATCTTTTTTAGATACAGAAATCACAGCAAGTCCTGTGGCAGCAACATTCCCAGGTTGTCCAGCCTGGAAGCGAGGCGTTACCTTCTCCTCTTTGGGTCTGTAGACACACTACCTGTTCAAACAGCTCAAATTCCAGCGAGTGCTCAGACAGCAACCAGCTGCTGTTGCTCTACTTGGGGGATCCTATTTCTATTCCAATTTGCCACTAAAATTAATAACTTTCACAGCCATTTTAGTGAAAACAGGAATTAGCCTTTTGGAGCATTAATCTAACATTAACTTGGTTGACTTGTAAGGCTGACTTTATTGCTTGTCCACTCTAGGCGGAACATGGGATGAAAAGGCAACCTGTTGTTTTCTACTGGGGAACTGAGCAGGCAAAGGGAGAAAAACAGAACACAAAGTACTGCTCTTGCCCTTCCTTTCCAGAGGTGTAAATAAGTTGCCTGTTGGTTGCAGAACATTGCATCAAGGTCTCCTACTACACGAGGAGGAATGCCCACAGCCTTAGGGAAGAAAGGATTGTGCTCCTCTAGGTATCCAACATTATCACTAGTAAATATAATCCCAGTTACAGATATGAGCACACAAGGGAAGTTTTCTCATCACTTGTCTTTTGCAGGATTGTACAAAAACTTATAACATGACCTTAATCAAAAATAAGGTGCAGTGCACAGTACACTACACAAGTGCTTACAGAATTTTATGCGAGCAATAGCTATATAGCAAGCGATTTCAATTAAACAGCAGTATGATTTATCCAAGTACTGTTTATCTAAGCTTTGCCTGTCATAAAACTTACGAAACTACAGAATTTAAGTTAATAACTTACAAAAAGTGGAAAAACATGTTGTACCCCTTGCTTAGAAATTATTTACAAATACAAGAAAAGTCTTGGACTTCTTAGCAAGTGGTTGCCAAAAAATATTTCCTGGCTAATCTGTGTACATGTTAGTATGCTCAAAGGAGGGGAAAATAGCATAAATTCCAATAGTGTTTAAAAATATAGGTACTTTTGGCAATATTGGATTCAACACTTTCGGTAGTACATTTACGTTTTAGATACAATGTAGGAATTCTATTGAACACGTACTTCCTCTTATTTGTAAGTTTAGGGAAAGTACAAGTCTTATGCTCTGCCAGCAAGCATACTGCCCTTAATTCAAGGAATCTCCTCGTTGAAACTGGTCTGCACATTTTGGCATGACTTCTTAAGTTAAGCAGAAGAACAAAAATTTAACTTGAAAGAAATCATCTCCTAAAAAAGGTATTGTCATCCTATTAGGTTTAATTATATTCAAAATTCAAATCTTTAATACTAAATAGTATTCAATGGTGCCAAAAAGTGGTTGCAAAATTTTAAACAGCCACTATAATAGCCTAAAAGCACGTTTTTAATGAAAATAAGGTCTTAATATCGGGTCAGAAGACCCAGAACTGGACTGGGGGGAAAGAAGCCCTACGAATGTTCTAGTCCCACCCTGCTCAGGTTCTTAGGAGATGCTGGTCTATCATTATCTGGGATAATAACTACTCATTAACTCGCACAGCTGTGGAAGTAGCTGCCTTGTGCATTAAGTCCCAGCAGCCCACGTGCTGTCACACAGGATGCTGTGACAGGGCTTCTAAGAAATAGCTGTTTAAAAGGAGCTTTAGCTCTCTTACTATCTTCAGAAAAAGATAAGCATTAGCACTTGAAGTATACATTTTTAAACTACAAACTAATGCACTTCCCATAAATATTTTCATTATTAAAATGTATTACCCTGTCATGAAATGTAATTTAACCCTTCCTGTTTCTTATTCCAGTAGCAGCCTGCTGCTTTTGCACATTGTAAAACCTGATCAAACTGAAGGTAATTGAGGTCCTCCAAGTTTATATTATTGAGCAGTGCAGCTCCTAAATCCCAAGGTTCCCAAGCCTTCCCAAGCCTTCCCATCACTTCGGAGGGCAAATGTCCCAGGCAAAAGCAGTTGCTTGTGGTCCTGAACATTAAGTGCATCTGGGCCTTGCCAAGAGCCTGTAGGAGGGAGGTAGGGCCTAGTCAAGTGTCACTGCTGAAACACAGCATCGCCTGGAAATCTGTGGACATACTTGTGCCTCCCGGCTTTATACACCATAACAAGACTGAGGCATCACAGAAAGCGTGTGAGGAATGAGGGAAGGGGTGAAAGATTGGCACCTAGCTTGGGAATATGGAGGTATATTCCAAAGGACAACAGAACGCCTACAGGCCTTGCCTGGGAAGCAAGTGCTGGCCTGGAGAGCACCAGTAGGGCTACACAGGAGGGCATGGGAGAAAACGTGGCCTGCAAGGATCTCTACCAAAGTGCTCCCAGGATGTGCCCCAGCACCAGCAGGTTCCCAGCGCTGCTTGTGGGGCTGATCAAACCGGAGCCACCTCAGCTGCCAGCCATCCCTTTGGTTTTGCAAAGAGTCTTCTTGTGAAGACTCAGTGCTCAGCATGCACAGCTTCAGCTCACATCTTTCCTCAAACACAGCAGATTTTGGACCTATGAAAGCCTTTACACAATTTTGCAATAAAAAGCAGTTCCATATTATTGTGTATTATTAGATTCACAAACTTTTATCTGCTTTTTTTTTCCTCTCAAAGAAAGAGCAAAGATAAGCCACAGAACAGATTAAGATGCAGTAAGAAGAAAATCTTTAGAAGTCAAGGACTAAACTTGACTGTACAACACTGCCTTTCTACTTAAAAATCTCTCCTGACAGAGCTCCATCATTGAACTAAATACTTACATTTTACAAGAGAGGTGTGCAGGAGAGAAGGCGAAGAAGAGAAATACTGTAGTTTCCAAAAATGTAAACTAATGTTGCAGTAGAATATAAGACAACTGCACCAAAGCATACCCCCTCAGATACCTAAAAATCACAGCAACAAGACTGGACAGGACCTGTAATTAAGCACGGAACACAGCTGATTAGGGAAACGCCTACACTCAACCTCCACCCCACAAAAAAAAGCCGGAAAAAACAGGAAAGGAAGGGAGAGGTGGGTGAAAGAAAGGGAGAATCCAATGACTTTTCTGAGCTGAACATCAACTTCAACCTATGTAAAAAACATGGTGATAAATCAGTTCCAGGCACAAGACACACAGAAGGGGTGCCACAAAGCAGCAGCACATGGATGGAATCATCCAGAGATTATCAAAAGCATTGCTAGGCTAGCAGGCATCTAAACAAAATGGGACCCTATTTAAGAACTATACCACAGAGAACGTGCATAAGATAACACAAGGAAACAGATGACGATCCTTCCCCTCCTTCCCTGAAGAGCTATTTTGTATCTCCTGGAGAGGAAACATTTCAGAAAGTAAGGAAATGTAGACTTATCAAGGTGAGGCACAACAGCTTGGAATGCCTGTTGTGCAATCACTGCCTTTCCCCATTCAGAAAATGGAATTAAATTGAAAATAAAGTTGAAATGACTTTAGATACAATACATGTATGCTATGCAGCACTATTCAGATATGGCATCAGGATTAAAAAGTAATATTGTCCATCTCCCATAAGACCAGAAGGTCTATAATAAAAAGTTCACAAACTTAACACAGGGAGTTCCCCAGCTTCCAAATTAGAGAGCAAGTTAAAACAATTACGTGCTGAACACTTCTCCTCATTCCAGCTACTGCAAGCATAATCTCTAAATATAAAAGTTTTGATCTGCTGCTCCTGTTTATATACAATCACATCCCTACACAAACACCACTAATTTCATAAGTACCAAAGTTCTGCTTTACCACTTATTTTTGTTTACCAAGTAATTGTCTTAATAACTGTAAATATCTGGCTGCTCCTATTTCTCTAGGCACAAGGAGACTTTGAAAAGACCTAATATAAAACAAACACACTACAAGACTGATCATATATTACGTCTTGAAAGCATATGTTCTTTTATATTAAGATACAACCAGGTAAAACACTTGCTTATCTTAACCGGTTGATACTTTAAAGGCTTCTCTTAATGAGATCTTACTTTCTTTTCAAAACACATTTTTCTGCAATTTTCCCCATCCTTCTCTGAAGTCAGGGATAACTAAAGGTAAATCAAATGAAGCATCTGTTAGGAAATCAGTATGCTTTTTGGAACTGCTGAAATTGCCATATGCTGAGGCATATGGTTGAAAGAAAACACCAAAGTATTTCAAACAAAAATCCAGGCAAAAACATCAACATGACTCTATTGAACACAGTCTTCAGTTGACAAACTTCTTACCTCCAGATATCACTTCCTTTAGAAAAGAGGGAGGACTTGATAACTTCTGGAGCCATCCACGCATAGGTTCCTGCCGCGCTCATTTTGGTTGTTCGGTGCCATTCTCTAGCCAGGCCAAAGTCTGTTATCTTCAAAGTCTTATTGCAAATGTCATCGTGTTCCATCTTCTCTAGCAACAAAACTGTAAAAGAGTTGGTTAATTACAGCAATGGAAAGAAAAACAAAATGTCTAGTTCTGATATTTTCACATACAATTCTTACTTTGCAAAGAGTTGTGTATTTTAAGTGTTTTGAAAATATTATTGAAGTCTCCATAAATGCTCACAATTTAAGTTATTTTGAGGAAGAAAAATAAAAAAATATGTACAAGTTACAAATTCTGTCTGCAGCTGTGCAAGTAGACATTAAGCTACTAGAAGAAATCTGGTATAAGCAGAGGTGAAGTAAAGCCCCTAAGATTAAAAAGCTCAGAATCCATTCCACAGGCTATCATAGGTTGCAAAAGAGCTACTCATTTTGAAAGAAGATTTTAGCGTAATAAAAAATTAAGGGAAGCAGCGAAAAAAAGCCAAAAGTGTTAAGAATATTTCAATAAAAAGCCCATGGGTACACCATGTTACTGTATATATCTGTCTTGAATACAGCACACAGTTCAGGCTCCTTCCCATCTCAGAACCTGGGAGAGCCACAGAGAAGGACACAACTGCAATGCTTAAAGCAGCATGTCCTTGGCCACAAGAAATGGTTAAACAGATCAGGACTTTTCACCCAGGAAAAGAAACAGCTGAGAAAATCATCAATAAAATCATGTGTGACAGGAAGAAAGTTATAGGGAACAATTGTTTGCAATTAGTCAACACGAGAAATGAGCAACATCCAAACAGATTAGCCCTGAGTCAGACACATGTGGCAGCCATTCACACAACACATACATCCTTAAACTCCGGAATTCTTCAACATCAAATACTCTTATTTCACAGATTTAAACAGCATCTACACAAATTCATAACGGTGAACTCCCTCAAGAACATTTATATCAAGAGGTGGATTCAGGAAACCCCGAGTCATAAATCGCCAGAGCTGGGAGGGCTGTATCAGGGAAGCAAATTGCTGCAGGGGTTTAGAGTCAGCAAGGGGACCCCAATCTTGGATCCCTTCTACGTTAGGTTCATAGTCACTGTAACTGCACGGTAGCTAAAGAGCAAATCCTCTGTTCGAGTGCAGCGTTCTGCAACGGGCATTCGCTTCTGTCCGACTTGATCCTAGCTCATTATTGGCAATGTTGAAACACAGCTTCAGAAAAGGGCTTTAAGAAAAGAAAGGAGAACTGGCTAAGCCTGTCTGCAGAGAAAGATAACAGGTACAGAGAGTCATAATGTGGCCTTATTAACACAAATTTTAATCTCATATTTTGTTTCTAGTGTCCCTGTTGACGGCGGTAGTAACTCTTAAACGCTCCATTCAAATGATATCTGGGGACAGAGACCAAAGGTTAAATCACAAGTCATTGATTTCCAGCTCTATGTAAAACAGAACACGGTATAAGGGAACCCACGAAGAAAAAAACACGAAGAATTACCTTGCCTGACAGATGACATAGCTGACAGCATATCAGCTGCACGTGCAAGAAATCCTTTCTGCTGGTACACATTAATTATACTGCTACAGGTATTTCAAAAATAGTATCAAATCCAGATAAAATAACAGGGCACAGATTCCTTTTCCAACAAGCTTCTTTACACAACGGAGCAGAAACAAGGGCCCAGATGCTACAGAGAGTGCAAGAGCTCCTCAGCCAGCACCAGCAGAACAAGTTAAATTCAGGCAAGAGTCTATTCTTTCAGGTTGGCATGAAAGACCTTTTGTTTTCTCTTCCATTTCAAACACGTTCAGCAGAATTCCCGACATTCCTCGCCAGTCAATGTGACCGAAACCAAAAACAGCCAGTCTTGCAAAAGGTAACAACTGGCGCGGGGCCAGGTTTCATCCTCCCAAGGGACAAGGTTTCCCAGTGGTTCCGCTTCCCGTTTCCGGCAGGTAGCCAGGAGCGCAGGGCTGGAATGTGCACCTTGCTCGGCAGCTGGGAAGCAAACATGCCCGGCTGAAGCGCCTGCTGCAGGGAACGGGGCAGCTCCCGCGGCCTCCGCTCCAGCGGGAACTCCGCAAGGGCCATTCCCCAGCGCGGGGCTCGGCCTCCCCGCACGCCAACCCTAGAGGCCCTCTCGGAGCGGCCTCCACCTCCAGCGTGAGGCTGCCGCTGCGGCACCGGCTCGTTACCTCACACTTTTCCCACCCTGGATTTCCTCAGTCAAGTTCTTATTTACAATATGCTCTCCTGCTGGCAAGCGCAGGATGAGATACTGAAGGAAAAATACATAGAGCAGTTGAAAATAAATTCAAACCTAACAAGAAGGAGGAATTAAATTAGGAAAATCCTATGAAAACGCTTTTTCCCCTCAACAGCAAAACCAGAGGTATTTTTGAATGACTTAAAAATCTAAGAGAATGAGGAGTTTAACAACATCCCTAACAAGGTTATTGCTAATTAGTCATGTAGATAAACAGATCTTACACTCTTAAGATGTTTAATGTGACTAAAAAGAAGGTGGAAATCCAGATATTATTTTGGCTGGATCGCTAAAGGAAATAGCCCAGAATCATAAAGTAATTTAGCTTGGAACAGACCCCTCTGTGGAGGAGACTAATAATATAAAAGATGTAAATACAAATGTACTATCTACCACTTCAATCAATCTGTAAAGTTATAGCACTCTGATAAACACATTTTCTGTATTTTATGAATTATAACCATCTATATTCATGTTAATCTGACTTAAATATCATTTTGAATAGACTTTGAAGCATACAATCATGAAGGCATTAAGTCATACGGAAGGCAGGATAAGTTGCAGTGGAGCTACTTTACAAATTGGTTATGTCAACACAATTGTGTCAGATTAATCACATTTTCCCTTGATAGCCAATTTCTTAAAAAAGGAGTAAGATGCCAGACCTGAGCAGCGTGAGGGCCTTTTATAGAGTCTTGTTATAGAGCTGGAATTGCCATTTCGGAATTGCCACGTGTGCCTTTACACATTTGCCAGATATCTAAAGGAATAAAGGCAGAACTCAGTAAACTAGTTACTGGCCTAAAAAAGGATGATTAGTGCTCCCTATCAGAAATCTCCTTCCATTTGTCCCCAAGGTCCTTTAGCAAAGAAAAGCACAGGATGTGTTTCAAAAAGTAAAGAGTAGAGTCAGAAACACTGCCCGCTTTGAAGAGCAAATCCTCATGCTGGAAAATGTTCAAGGCTGGAAGGGATGGACAACAGAATCCCCTATGAAGCAGGGGTGAAGGAAGAAGAAAGGTCTGGATGCGCTGGCTGACAGAAGGAGAACTGAAACAGCAGCTTCACACAGCTGCAAAAATAGATAATGTAAATCTGAAATGCATCGAAGAGGCACTTTTAGTAGAAACAGGGAAGCATTAAGACCTCAAATGAAACACTAGATAACTACAACTGCACATATATGTTCAAGAACAGGAACTTAAATCGGAGCGGATGCAGAAAATGGAGGTAGAACAATTAGGAAGCTGCAAATGTCTGGATTATTTTGCTAGAAACGCTTGGCTTGCTTGCTGGGCTAAGCAAAGATTGAGCACAGTTATGAGAGAAGTTATAACAGAAGTTACAACAGAAGCTACATGAGCTGGAGCTCGAAGCAGGACGTAGGTGTAAAGCGCTGGCGCTCCTGCCCATAACCGCGTAGCCCTGGCTGCCCTGTCTTACAGGCTCGTGACTAAGCTCACTCGTAGATCTGGGGTTACGGTGTGTGCGCACGTGTGTAACATTCATATCCCATTGCAAGGCACTGCCTCTCTTCTCCTGCCCACTTTTGGCTCTCCTCTGCAGTGTACAGCACAGTGCGTTCCTCAAAAGATTACAGAAAATCCAACACACTCTTGTCAAGCCTAACAGCGTTAATCTTTCCTCCTCTTTCTGGTATTACAGTTATAGTTGGTGTCTTATACTACAGACCTTGTAACATACTGCTAGCATTTCATGGAGTAACACTCTGCAGATAAGATGTTCCATGCACATTGCAATACCAAAATTATCACAGTTACCCAAGACTATCATGGAACTGGGTCTGCTGAGCCAGATGATACTTTCCAATACCATGGTCCTCCCTAACTAAAACAAAACCAGCAACATCTATAGAACCGCTACTGTTCCCAGGTAGTGGGTGCTCCTAGCCAGGAAGGGCGCAGAATGGGGCTCGGCAAGGAGCAGAATTCCAGTAAAACTCCATCCAAGTGCTCTCAGTCTCCTTTGTCCCGCATCATTCCCTTTCCTACTTTTTTCTCCCTTTTCCTCACTTCAAATTCCCTCCTCTCTGGCACCACAGAGTACGAACGCTATGAACTACTGAGCACAAAAGGTGACATCAGCTGCAGCAGCTTGAATAAAGCAGCAGAACAGACTTTTGGGCCAGACTTGCTTTCTCTGCTCCATTGCCTTCCTCTGGCAGTTTGCATTAACATTTTATTGACCCAAAAAAAAGTGGTTTTCTGGGAGTGCAAAAGTGCTCTCCTAAATGCAGGCAGGATGAGGACTACATTCCCAGTGTTACTTCCAGCACAAGGCTGAAAGCCTGGAAAGAAGTTGCAGGCATTTTTGTTTGAAGCACAGTGTTAAACAAAAAACTCATGTTTTTGCCCCAGTTTCTCTCCCATTAATTCCTTACAATGTATGCAACTTAAAGAACAGTATATGCCTAAGCCTGAGTGAGGCAGAGCTTTTATTTAGCAGCCTTCTCATGAAACTTCCACCTAGCACTAGGATCTTCTGTGCTGCTCTAATACATACATGGTTATTTCCTGTAGCCTTACAGTTCTGGTTTTGTTATTAAGCATATCCATGGATATTCTTAGAATATCCATGATATTCTAGGATAATCATAAGAGCATCCATATGCAGAATATAAATCCATAATGCATCTACATACATTCATCCAGAATATACATACATCCACTATATTTCTCCAACATCAGTATCAATGCCATAGCCCCATTTATTACAACCTTTCCTTTGGCATGATTTTTGAAACCCCAAGAAAAGTGTAACTGGAAAGTTCACTTCATGATATTCCAGGCTCAGACTATTGCTTGTATCAGCACCGCTGCTTAGACACCTTGCTTTCCTCCTGTGAGTTTTCAGGATAATAACCATTAAGGGCTAAAACCTCATTCCTGTAAGCATACCTGTCAGATTAAACTTATCTCCCTGGATTAAACCTAGAGATCATCACCAGCAAAGGAATTCATCCTTTAAACAGCACCTACCTACAGGAAAGGCATTTCTCTGCCTTTTACTATTGCAATACTGTGCTCCTCCATCTGCTGCCTCCAGCCACAGCAGACATCAGGATTTCTTACTTCTTCATACAAAAGTACAAGTGATCCACAACAGAGTCCTTGAACGTATTTATTTTAAAACTTCTGGTGTGAAAAACAAAACAAAAACCATCTAAAACCCTACCTCACTCGAGTCAACATAGATTACGAAAAAGAAAAAAACCAAAGTGCTACCAACTAGAAAGCTAAAACATGGTGAGACTTGTTGGGGGGAAAAAAGTCCTCGATAGCAAGAAGTGACAAACACAAACCAGCCCCACGAGAAACCGCGTCCCCTAGTGGGACTGTAGCACCAGGAAAGAGACAAAGCACGAGAAGGACAAAATAACAGTGTCACCCGACTGCCTGAAAGTAGGGAGAGGAAAGGAGAGAGAGGGAAACGGAGAGACGTGAGAGATTTCAACAGCTTCGACATAGCTTGCATCACCATTTTTCACTCCCTCTCCACTTCTTTAATAACCACTATTAAAGCAACTTTGGGCAAATGGAAACTTGAGAGAAAGAAGCAGTTTTAACAAGTTATTGGCACAGGCTACAGATGCAGTGAGTTGTTTTACTCTACCTGCAGCCCGGGCTTTATTTGCACAGAACTCGTTCATATAGCCCTGTAGCAGAGATCAGAATTCCCTATTATGCTGAAAAAGAAAAGAACAAGAGCAAGGATCTTATAATTAAAAAGCAAACAAACAAAAAAATTATATATATCCAGAAAATGCAGGATTTGGATGCTGCATTGAAAAAAAGCTGTGTGTATGCTAAACGCCCTCGTTAAAAAAATGCTAACACTAGTTTTGCTATTTAAATTCTACATTTAAGAAAAGTTACCTCACTACTGTTATTCTTTCATAATTCTACTATTTTACAGAAATTTCTCACTACTGAGACTTGGTTTTAAGACTCAAAATGTTCAGGTACAAAGTTCACCACATCTACCCGAAACTTGCATCTTTTTTTAAAAAAATCCACAATTAGGTTTTTGGTTTTGTTTTTTAAGTGAGCTTTAAGCTCTTGTTTGCTTCTTTCGACTTTTTAAAGGAGTTTCTGAACTGACTGAATGTGACTGAAATGTCAGGATATTAGAAAGATGGGCCAAAGAGAACTAGTTTGGTAGCAAGTCGGTCATTTCTGACTAAGCAATTATTACAGTTTCAGACTCTACAGAACAAAACATTTGCTTATCCCTTCTTTAAAACTTGCCATTTTTCTTAGGAAGAAGCAAACATGTATACAAAGATATTTAACAAGGTTCAGTATGAATATACACAGTAAAACACATTATATGTTTAAGGATGACTAACTAACCAAACTGAAGCACGAAGTTTGGTGTCACAACCAAAACCATGAGAACTACCTGCCATAAAACAAATATCTAAATCTCCTCTCCACTCATCTCCAGAGCCCTGTTTTCTTCTCTGCACTGATACTGGCATCTGGGTTTGTAGGTAGCCTTGGGAGACAGCCTAGGAGAAATTAAACCTGCAAAGAAAACGACTCAGGATAGTTTTGTGCCAGATCTACCGGCTGATCCAACTCCGATTGACTAACTGCAAGGACAGAGGGGAGCTGATGCCACTGACCCACAGCAGGGCCCAGATCCTCTGTTTGGAGAGAGACAGGAAAGCCTCCGAGAGGGGCTGGCTGCTCCATGCAAAGTCAGGCGGCATTCCAGAATTAATGCATCCAATCCCTTTATATCTACCTTTATTCAGTGACGGAAAAAATCAAGATAGCTTTGCTGCTTTTTCCATTATAACGGTCACTTTTCATTAAATATACTATTGAAAAGAATGAGTTAGTCCAAGATTTCCATAAAGACCTGGGTATGAATGTCTGGTCAAGTAACTCATCAGTTAACACAAAATTCCTTTACTATAATTTCTGTAAGGAATTTCAGTACATTGCATTCCATAAAGATTTCTCACCTAGACTCTCAGTTCTGAGTTCAAAGTTTCTTTTACACAGCAGTGCTAAAGGAAACTTATTAAGCTTTTTTTTTTTTTTGTTCAACTTAAGCTGTTACAACATTTGGCGGGGAAAGGGAATCAAGTTTTTACCTAATTCTGTTGGGGGGGGGAAAGGATGGCAATGCAGTGAACAGGAGGAGGTAAAAGGACTGCTCCTTTCCATCCCTGAAGTTTCTTTTATAGCTCACTAACAGAAATTCATAATACAGAGGAGCTAAGAACTTGGAATTTTATTAGCAAGAGCAAAAAAAAAAATCTTTAAAATGAAAACCTAGGACTCCACAAAATCTGACAGCACATCCTTTGTCTAGGGAAAAGGGATGGGAAAGATTGTTCCATTGATCCAATTGATCCAGCATTACTCCACAGATATTCAGGACTCAGTTAAAAAGTTTTTTTTTAATTTTATATAAATTCATAAAGAAATAAATACAATGACTTTCAGGGAACAGCAATAACATCTAATCCTAAATTAAACAAACAAACAAAACCAAACAAAAGTCAGGAACTACTCCTATAGCCAGAACTAAAATATAACCATTAGCAAGGGTTAATTTGTCCAGTAATGAACCACAATAACAAACAGCTACTCCTGCATTTTTGAGCGGGAGGGCTGCCTTATCAGCTCCGAGTTAATGGCACACCTGCCAAAACACAGATTTTAGTGGCTCTGAGGAGAACAAAGCGCGATTATGCGGCCAACACTGGCACGTCCAGGACTGATTTAACTGGAGCTGTGACCCCAGACAAAAACAGAGCAACTTGGCTGGAAACTCCATGAAAGAAGGATACTTCTGTGGTGACTTTAAGCAAATTCTTTGCCTTACCATATGTTACTGCAGCTTAAAGTCACACCACAGTGGATCAAAACTTAAACATCCACTTACGTGCAGTTACTGATCTGGGGTAAGCTTCTAGTAACACAACGAGCAAAATAAAAATGGTGAAATAATCTTACGAAATCAGTTCCTAAATGTAGATTTATAGCCCCAATTACTATTGCAGTATTGCAAAGACTGATAGATGAATAATTTGGCATTAAATACATTAGCTATAGCTTCATTCAACTTCCATGTCAGAATTTGACCTCTAACAAAACAAAAACATTCAAAAATAAAACAATCTCTGAACTTTTAGAAGCACAACTAGTGACCACTGAATCACATTTCAACGCTTTTAATTTTAACTGAACATCAAGAAAAAAAAAATCAAGGACAGAGCCATCCATGTTGCAAATACTCAATGTACAAGGCCATTTTATTTCAGAACTTGCTACACTGAAGCACACTTAGAAGAAAGTTTATGCTTAGTGATAAGAAAACTTCCAGCTGCAAATAAAAAGCCATTATCTTCTAAGGTCAACAAAGTTACAAATACAGCCTGGTGATGTAAATGTTACTTCTCTCTTCTTTTGAAGATGCATCGTATAAGTTTAAAAAGAGATTTCTCAAAAGTTAGTGAGAAGGCCCAAAAACATCCAGGGTGCTTTCCCCCTCCAAAGGGGTGGGCGGCAGAAGCCCTAAGCTGAAAACCTGATGGAACCTCAAGTTTTCCCAGTGTGAAATTAGCCCTGTCCATTCCTGTTTGGCATCAAGTACAAGGCCTCACTTCACAAGCACAAGGGTCAGCAGCCCATCTTACCTGCTCACTGTTTACGAGTCAGTAAGTAGTAGTTCTAAAAACTCTTGTTGAATATTTATTACAAATGCTGTAATAAATGCACTATTTATTCCAAACACTGTCAGCCAGTGTCCTACCACTCAAAACACAGAGCTATCTCCAACTGAGGACAATTGTTCTCTTTTCTGAACAAAGCAGTTAGAAACCCCGAGAGACAACGACTAGAATGTGACTTCCCAGGTTGGGCAAAAAGAGGCCACCAAGAACCTGTAGGAGGAAATTTCAGGGAAAATTGTTATGGAGGAGACCATACACAGAGCACTGGGCGTAACAGAGGTTTCCAGCTGCCGTGACCTGGCTTGTTTGGCTCCTTAGAACGGCGAAGGGAGGAAAGCCAAGAAGAGGGGCAAGACACGAGCAGCCAAGTGAGATCCAGAATGTGATGACAGTAACATTATTTTTGAAGTAATGCTTCTATCTATTTGGAAAAACAGTTAGTCTTAACTCTGCATTTGGACTCATCATGCCAAAGTTTCAGTTGATAGATGTACCTAGCTATGGAAAAAAAAATGGGAATCAAGTTTGGTATTAACAAGCAGTTAAAGGGAGTGTTAAAACTTAATGTTTTTTAAGTTAATTACATGCGGGTAGCATTTTGGCTTTAGAATCCTTTTGCACAAATTAGTTGAACAGGTTAATGAAGTTCTGAGTTACAAGATGCTTCTCTCTGCATCTTTTCATGTCCAGAGTTGAGATGCATAAAAACAAACAGGAGTAAACTCAGAAGATTGTAGATGAAGGTTAAATAAACGGCTGCCGCAGGTAAGTCTTCCACCTACGTATAAAATAACAACTGGATGTTACTCATTCTCTGGAAGCTTACAGATTATATAAATGAGTATTATGTTACAGAGAAGTAGCTCAGTTCAATTTTATTTAAGAGATATTGCATTATAGCTATTAAAGTCCCATATATTTTTTTAAATCCATAAAACACCCCTCAACTGAACACTAGTCTCTATGCTACTTTACTGCTTGTTTTTTATTCTGCAGCAGTGACCACCTCAGCTATCAGTTGCTCAACATTGTTTCCTATTCTAAATTCCAGTCTCCCTTTCTGAAAACAAAATATACAACGTATTTATCTCCATCAAGGAAACTTATCAAGCCCAAATAAAACAGAATTGGGAAAACATTTCAGGGCACTGGAAGAAGATACACCATGGCCCCGAGCAGCTAAAGGTTTGCGGCGCCCACAGAAGTGCAGCCCGACCTCAGAGCCTGAGAAACAAGCAAGAAGCCAGAGCCCTCTCTGCTGGGTATCCAAAAGTGACACAGGTTACTGGGGTGAAGCGTTTGCTGAAACAACACAGGGCACCTCCAATGACTTGAGTCTATTCAAAGAGAAAGCTGGGGTTGAATTCAATGCTGTGCTCTCTCTCAGAAGGTCATAACCATCAGAAGTGACACTGTTCCCCAAACCGACCAAATTCTGCAACCCTATCACAGCCTGTACGAGGGTTGGTTTAGACTCCTAGGCAGACAAGGGCACTAGAACTTGGAGCTTCTGCCGGGGCTGCATTTCCAAACACTCCCGGATGTGTGACCAGTTCCTATGTCGCAACGCAGCAGCGTTATCATCGCTATGGAGTGCAGGACACTCATGCAGGTGGAATAGGAAGTCAGGGCACTTAGCACTGTTCCTAGCTTTATGCAACTTAGGTGATTAAGAGTAGTGTAAAGCAATTAAGTGCCATGCCTTGCAATGTGAACACAGGGTAGGAAACTGAGGCCTGAGGTTTTCCAAAGGTTAACAGAGGGCTCAGAACATCTACAGGACTATTTATATCCTGAGCAGCTTCCTAGCTATAGCATGCATTGCCTGGAGTCTCTCACCTTTTTAAGAGTTTTCTTTTTTTTTAACTCAACTTTCCCAAAGGACAATCTGTCAGTGGTCATTGCCAGATAACTTTGACCCATTATTTTATCTGGCACTGGTCACAGCAATACAAACCTGAGCTCTCTGAGAACATGTTAAGGGTTCCATGAAAATCACTGCCCTAGGGAAAAGGGAGCTTGGCCAGGCCCACCTCGGAGGAGCCCTGGTTCCTCGCGGCCTCAGGGAGGCGGCCAGGCCAGCGGGAACGGCGGGAGCCCCATTCAGCCCGGGCCTTGACGCAGCCCTCATGGGTGGCAGGCCTGAGCAAAGGGAGCGCCAGCCCCGCACGGACACGGGCACCACAGAGCGCAACAGGGCAGTGAGAGCTGCACGAGGGTCACGGGGACGTGGAGCAGGGAACAGCAAGCACGTGCCTGAAGGAAAATCATCACTTATATTCTTATTGCTCCCGCGGCAACCTGTTACACGCACCATTTTTCCTCAATGCTGCTGATAGGAACAATTTAAGAGTTTCACCAGAAGCCATCTTGGACCCTTCTTTCTAGCTCAAAACTACTGAAGTAATAAAAATCCATTCTGCGTTTTCTTGATAAATTACATTAAAATTCAGTTAAATATAGTTATTTTTCAGGTATTTTAGAGCACATAAGCAATCGTTACAAACTTTGGTTGTAATGTAAGTAAGCTTTCTCTCTCAAGACAGATCAAGAGACAGGTTAGGTGCCTGGCTAAAGTCAGCTCAGAGGGCTGCAGATACATTTAATTTCTTTCTCTCCCTACCCCAACAAGGACTAACTTCTCTAGCTATTAAAAGCTATGCTTTCAGGACCAAGTGAAATTAAAAATCCTCAAAATTTAATTCAACCTGTTCTGGGAGGAAGAAGGGTGGGGAGGTGGAATGTCAGAGGAAATACCATTGATCAAAGTTTTTGAAAATATCAAACATCTCTCAGCATTTCTTAAGGATGTTTAACAGCATAATATGAACAATTTTGCTGGAGGAAAAAAATAAACACACACCATCAACCTATAGCACTGAAGACCCACAGATTAGTTGTTCTTTTCCTCAAACTCTGGAACACTTTCCTCACCAAAAGCATCCGATTCAACCATCTGGTCAAGCCACATCACTCTTGTTTATTCAGATTTTAAGACCAAATAATTTCTTCCATTTTTAAAATGAATTTAGCTTGAAGAATATCATATTAAAGTGGAGTGTCCAGTTTGCAGTTTCACTGTTCAGTTCTACATCTAATTACTTTCAGTGCTCAAGCACTGCTCTCATTAGCATTGCCATGGCCAAGGCCTTCTCCAACAAACATTGAAAGCCAACCTGCCCTTCACAACTTCTAGAGTAACATAATCTCAAAACACTTGAAAGAATAGAGGGCTGCAAAGGATCCCAGGACATTCAAGACACTGGTGTAAGTTGCAGCCAGCCCAACCCTGCTCGCACATTCATCTAGGACAAATGAAGACAGACTTGATTATCAGTAGTATATTAGTAGACATAATCTGCACAGATTCAACCTTGTGCTTTGGCTTTTATAACTTATCCACAGACAGGTCAAAGTCATAAGCAAGATACTAACTGTGTTATGTCTTCTACAGGCACACAAACATTCATTAATGAAGGTTTAAGACAGAAGCACTGCATGATCCAAAATCAGTCCTGGAACTGAACTGCTGCTTTGTCTAGATGAGAATTCAGAAAGCGAACACTCACATATTCCATCCAAATAGACTTTTATTTAGACTCTAGCCTAGGCAAAGCTCTGCCTGAGCCCATAAACAGCCACAGGTAATGGAGGCTGTACACAGTTGTTTGTCATCTATTTCCTCCTACTTATTTTGGCAAAGAGGAAACCTTTTCCCACCTCCCAGGCAGGGTCCAAGGAAACCTTGGATGTACAAAATCAGTCTGCAAGTGTTTTTATACATCTATTGTTCCTATTAGTGCTATTCTGTTCTTTTCCCAATGGTTACGTCAATTTGGCATCAGTGCTGAAGCAGCACTAGATGTACTGCCCTACAGACCCCAACTGTAGGGGCTGGCTTGGAAAGAAATAACCTACTCGCCTCGGAGGTGCTTGCTGTGCCCCTGCCTGCCAGCCACAAGTTCAGGCATACGCCTTGCCTGGATCAAGTATGCTGATGGAAGGAGCTCCCTGGCTACAGTGGGGGGAGGGAAAAACAAAAAAAAGAATTCCCACCTATTTGCTAGGAACATTTTGGCTAGCTTTCCTTTCTTTAACAGTGTAGGGAAAGTCATTTTTCCAATTTATCTTTCAAAAAGGAAAAGTCTCTTTGCAGGATGAGCCAGGAGGAGCACAACCGAGACTGACAGCCTGGTTCACTAGCTGGGGTGCTTGGCCAAGAGCACAGCACCAGCAGCACCAGCAGGAGCAGAAGGTCACCTGTGGCCACAGCCCCAGCTCTGGGGCCACTCTCCTCACCAAGGGAGCCTGGCAGGCAGAGCTGGCAGCTTTCTGTTCTCTTGGCGTGGGACAGCCAAACAATCAACTAAGTGCTTACATGAACAGAAAAGTTAGCAAGGTGTGATATTGTCAGAATAGTATAGTCATTGTAACTTTATTTGTTCATGAGAGCTACAGCATCGCAACCATACCATAAACTCCCAATTTAGTGGCATGATCAAGGCACATAAATCAAATTAGTGTTTCAATGCACTAGGATTAAGATAGGCATGGGTCAGAACTAAACGGCTAAGTTTAAGCAAGAGTGCAAGTGAAGCAATAATGAAAACAGAGAACAGGCATGTATGCTTAGGTTATGTTTAAAAGCATATATAATAGCACCCTCTGCCATTGCCTACACCCGCACAGATTACAATGTGACCAGAGCGTTGTGGCCACCAACTCAGCTCTAGGTGCTGCTCTGAGCTATAGGGTTACGGGTCCCTTTCAGATATGGACTTTGCCATTAAGGCAAAAGCACAGCAGCCCCTTCTGGCTAGGGAAAGCCGCTCGGATAGTAAAACTACCAGCATCTCAGCTCTGAGCAGAGAACAAGCTGAGCAGCACCTGGCCACATTGTGGCTCTCCTTCCTTACATGGTCTCGAGACCTCCCCACAGAAACAAACCCAAAACAGGGCAGCAAATGAGGAGGGCATCCGACAGCTGGCTCGCCCTGAAGACGCTGGTCATGTCTTATGTAAGTGCCAGGAGATCTTTGTCTTGTGCCACAACTAAAACCACAGAGTCAAGCCTCGTGATAAAATAAACAGTACTGTTGGGAGCAGCCCCGTGACTGCGCCTTGCCCTAACAACCCGTGCCCGATGACCTTCAAGACACACTGGAAAGGTCTTTTCAAGAAACTACCTGAAACCCAAATAAACTCTTCCTTTGCACGGCTTAAGGATGCCCAGCTGAACCAAGTGGAACGTATTGCTGCATATCTGGCCTACTTGAAAGACAGAAGGGGAAGGGAGAAGAGAGAGCTCCACATATTTATATATAAACACACTTTCTATGCTCAGGTCACCCATCCAAAACACAATACAAAGGCAAGCAACAAACACCTCCAAACTCTAGCTAAGCAGCCTTCCAGCATCACAACTGCCAACATTTTAGCTGCTTTTGACCAGCGATTCATTAAGCCTGAGCTGAGTAACCCCTTCCCTCTTCCAGGTGCCTTTTGTCCATGCCAAAGGCCGAAAGCAAAACCAGCAAGTGCACGAGAGCTCCCGCTGTTTCCGCACCACTCTCCCTCCTGCCTCGGAGCTCACTAAGCGGGTGAACTTTGCCAGTGCTAAAGGAGTGCCGCGAGAAGCCGTATCGCGAATTCCCAATGCTCCCACGCACAGAGTTTCACCTTGCTTTGAGCGTCTCCCCTCCGCGGCAGCAGGACTCGTCTCCACGCACGTTTCCCACAACCCCCAACCTTTCCACGACGGATTCAGCATTTCCTTGGGCAGCCCAACCTGCCCCTGGCCACGTCCCCGGGGGTCGCAGCGCCCGTAGCCCAGGGGGCCGCGGCAGGAAGCGCTGCCGCCGCGCGCGGAGCTCCCGCCCGCCCGGTCCCGTCCCATCCCACCGGGACTCACTGTTGCTGGACTTGAGGTCGCGGTGCAGGATGGGCACGAGCGCCTGCTCGTGCAGGTAGCGCATGCCGCGCGCGATCTGCACGGCCCAGTTGACCAGCACGTGCGGCGGGATGCGGCGCGCGCCGCGGGCCGGCCCCGGCGCCGCGGCCCCGGCGAGCGCGCGGTTGAGGGAGCCGCCGCGGGCGAACTCCATGACGAGGCAGAGGTTGGGCTCCCGCAGGCACACGCCGTGCAGCGCGATGATGTTGGGGTGCCGCAGCATGGCGAAGAGCGCCGCCTCCCGCCGCACGCTCTCGGCCGTGGCCGTGATGTCCTCGTCGGGGTCCTGGCGCGCCGCCTTCACGGCCACCTCGCGCCCGCGCCACGTGGCCCGGTACACGTGGCCGAAGCCGCCCGCGCCGATCATCTCCTGCAGCTCCAGGTGCTCGAAGGCGATCTCGGGCACGCCGCCCCCCGCCGCCGCCGCCGCTTCGCCGCCGCCCGCCGCGCCGGGGGGCTGGCGGGTCACGTAGTTGGCGGGGAAGATGCCGAGGCGCTGGCGGATCTTGCCCGCCCACCAGCCGTCGTCGCCGGACACGGTGGCGTCCTGCGACAGCACCTCCACCACGTCGCCGCGCCGCAGGCTCAGCTCGTCCTCGCCGCTCGCCTCGTAGTCGTAGAGCGCCGTCCACAGCGGGCTCGCGCCGCCGGCGCCCGCCGCAGCCATGGCGGCGACCTCAACCCCGACGACCGTTGGAGCCGTTGGAGCCGTTGGAGCCGTTGGCGCGGGGGCGCCGCGGCGGCCGCATCCTCCCCACCTGCCGCCGCGGGCGGGAGCGGCGCGGGGAGCCACGGAGGGAGGGGCGGGCGCGCGGGGCCGCGCCGGGGGCGGGGCCAGCGCTGGGGGCGGG
>JAUBOD010000433.1:4315597-4326217 GCA_032353885.1 Nothura maculosa | reverse complement strand
GCTTTCATTATTCTGCCTGTGTTTTGACAGAGTGGAGTTATCCCTTGAAACTTGCATGTTAAGTCCCATAACATGTTCCTCTTAAAAGGTCCTAGAAAGAAGTCTCAATTATTTAGCCCCAGTCAGCAAATAAATAAATAAATAAAGCTTTACTTAATTAGGTAGGTGACAGAAGCTTTTAAACAAACTCTTGTGGTAGCCAAGTTGCTTTAAGTTTTTGAAGCCAAGAAAAGATGTGGGAAGAAGACTCGGATTTGTAAGTAAATAATCTTACAGATTATATTTGCCTTTAATGTTTTTAAAATGTTCATAATGCATAATAGGTTTAAATAACATATTATTTTAAAAATGAATTTGGGAAAAGAATGATATCATAGTGGTCATTTTTTTAACAGGTTATTTATGATATTACACCTGAGAAACAGAAAATGTGTTTCTTCTCATAAATAAATCTTGTCCAAAAATATTTGTCTATAGCCACTGAAAAAAAAAGTAGGAATATAGTGAGAATTAGTGCAGAGAACTGAATGCTTCCACAAGGGATGTGATGCTTATAACTTCAGATGGCCTGTAGTATATCCATTGTTAAATTTCTTCTGTCTAAAGAGATGTCATGTGTTTCTTAGAGCAATATCCTGCTTTCTAGAACACCATAATCACTTTAAACCAGGAAAAAAGTAGGAAAACCTCTTGGAAGGCAATGAACTGGGAAAGATTTTATACTATTTTTAAGCCCTGTTCTTTTAGAAATGGAGGAGAAGCAACATGCTGTTGCTTGATTGCCCTGTCCTGTTAATTTCCGTCCAGTTATTACTCTTCAAGTTCCTCTTGGACTCTCTGTTTCGAAACATTGCTTTATTTCTCTTTCTAATTATTATTATTTGACTCCTTTTTTTGCTTCTCTGTTTCAGCAATAACACAGGGGATAATGATGTCATTGGTGAGTCCAACCAAAGTGACTCTACTCCAACAAGTGAGAGCAGTTCAGGAGGACAGGCTTTCCACTCACAGAACTCCTCTGGAGCAGTGGTTAGTATGGCTCTTCCGTTGTTCTATCTTCCTAATGTGCAGTGCACCACTTATCATGTGGAGGTTTGTATAGTCAGGTTCTTACTACTTAAGTAATGAAGTATTTGTCCCTAAGTAGCAGGCAGTGGTTCCCTGGAGGTACTTTTTATAGAGCCTGATGTTGGTTAACCTTAGCCCTGCCCAGGGGCTTGGGTTTGCAAAGCTGTAGATAACTCTGGAAGCCTCTGGAGAGGTCTGTCTGCTCCGTGGATGCCCAAGGGCCTTGCAGATCTTGCCAAGAGCACCTGGTGTTCACAGCTGCTCTCGGAGAAGGGCGAGCTTTGCCCACAGTGCAAGAAGGGAATGTGCACAGCACGCTGCTAGTGCAGTCAGAGCAGCTCGGCAGCCCTCTGCTCCTGCCATGTTAATAACATCCTTCTGGGTCTCTAGATTTAGGTTCATGAAACAAGCCCAGCACATCTCTTGAGTGTTTATACAACACATTAAACGTTGTGGTTTAAATCTGGGAGATGCCTACGTGGGGTTAAAACACAGAACATTCTAAAACATTGGTCATGCTTCCTAAATCAGTAAAGGGTATGAAGTGATGAAGGGCATGTACATCATGTACCTACCTGTTATACTAACAAGGCAATAATAAGAAAATATCTGGAGAAGTCTGAAAGGTCAAGTATTCAAAAAGTAAGAAACAGAATGAATACTATGTAATCTTCAGCTGCTCCCCGTGTGTTTTGTGATAAAATCTTTAATTATGTGATCACATGCTATTTTTTTTCTACAGGACTCCTGCCTCATTCAGTGCAGAGGATGGTTAGTGATCTCTGAATAAGTAGCTTTTTAATCTTATATTGTCTTCATTCCCTCCCTTATTCCTTTGTCTCCCTCGTTGCTGCAAACTATTTAAACCTTGGTCTGAATCAGAATTATTTCCTCATTTTCTAGAGTTTTTTTTACCCTTTTGTAGCATTTGTATAATTCACAGACATTAACAGCTTTCTTTAATCAGGTAAAATATTTCTCACCTTGTTTCTGTATCAGTCCTTCCAATATTCCTTTTTTTTGTCCAGTCTGCCTCTGCAAACTCATTTCTCCTTGAGATCTTGTTCCAGTTTCCCATTTCCAAAAGTATAGGTCAGGTCTAGTCAAACCTAATCTTCTTCCCTTGCTGCCGGCATAAGGCCATGAGTTTGCAGGAGGTGCTTATTTTATTTCCTTTGTGCCTGCCAGCCAGAGGAGAGGAAACAGCATGTTCATGTTTCTCAATTTTTTTTCTACTTATAAGTCTGAACTGTTGAAATGTTTTAGCCTTGTAAAGGCTAAAAGGAGAGTTTACTGCTGTCTCCAGCTACCTTATGGAAAGGTGTAGTCAAGACTGAGCAGACCCTTCTCAGAGGTGAACACTGACAGGGCAAGAAGCAAAGGAGACAAGTTGGAACATAGAAAACCTCATTTGGATCTAAAGAGTTTTTACCATGAAGGTGGTTAGACCCTGGAAGAAGTTGTCTGGACATGCTGTAGAATTTCCATCCTCGGACATATCCAGTGCTCTACTGGACACAACCCTGATGAACCTCTACTTGGTGTGTGTGTGTGTGTGTGTGTGTTTGTGTGTGTGTGTGTGTGTGTGTGTGTGTGTGTGAAGGAATGAGTGTAGGATGGGGGAGAGAGATGGACTTCAGGAGCTTCCTTGCCAGACAGATGATTCTCAGATAGCTTAATGGTTTTCCCTTGTAGTGTTTGGTGGAAAAATTGCTACTGAGTGCTGGAGAAAACATTGTGTTTTAGTGGTGTGGAAACATAATTGGAAAAGAGAAATAGATGAATGCATGAAAACACCTGGATTAGGGACTGCAAAGTATTTTATAAAATCTGGGGTTTTTTTCTTTTTTATGTGTTTTTTTTTTTTTTTTTCTTTCCTCCCCAAGCATCACAAGTTTAGCTGCAGTGATGTAGTTGGGAACATGACTCTTCAATAATCATCTGTGTACCTCCAAAGTCCCTTTCTTTTTCTTTCCTCCCTCTTTGCATTTTGTGCAAGGTACATGTCTAAGTTTCAGTCCTGTTTAGCAACTTACCAATACTGTAAATAACCTCCAGTTAGATGACTGTTGATTATTTTTTCTAAAGGTGTCTAAAACAAAACGATAATAATTTTGTGGGACTACTTTTTTTTTTAGGAGCTGCCAACACGTGAAACTATTGAAGATCTCAAAGGTATTTTGAAGGCTTTATAAATACTTTCAAACTTTTGTTTAATCATTGTTTGCTACAATAAATAAATAAAAAGGTGCATGAGACTACAGTAGGTTCTGTCATGCCCCATGTTAGGAGCTTTATAGAAAAGCTCCAGAAACTCAGCTAGAATTCCCTTGAGACTGTTAAGTTTTCTCAGATGTCAGCTAAGCTCTTTGGACCACATTTTTTTTAAGTTTGGAAACAGCATCCCTGTTTGACATGAGGAGATGGAAGAAGCCTTCCTCCCACATTCCTGGGAAGCTCTGTGCCCTCTTGCAGGTGTTGAAAAGGTGTCACTGCTCAACTTGCATCTTAAAGCCCTGGAATATCACCTCTTAGCTCATTAGCATAGACGTTTCCATCTAAACGTGGTCTGCCTACAGTTCCAGTCATCAAGGTGTCTCAGCATATTTTAGGATTTTTCTGTTTTGTGAATGCTGATCACTCTATCCTATAGAACCATATAGGTATTGCATGAAGTAATGCAAATAATTTTTGCCCCCTTGTCTTATTTTTTTCTTCTATTCCCTAAGTGAGAATAATTCTTTCTTTGTAGACATAGTTCTGATTGTTTAAATTTAGTAGACTTGATGCTAAAGCTGTCTTGACCTCCAAGGGTTGCAGGTAAAGGCTAGAAGAGCAGCTTTCGTACATGTGAACACCATTGTAATCTCAGGATCTTCTTAGTATCATTTATGGCATGCACACAACTTCACATAAAACATTAGTTCCTATTTATCATGACAATAAAATGTCTTGTATAGCCATTCTGATAGTTATTCTTATCTAAAATAGTATTAGTGCTACTCTGCTTGTTTTTTTAGTATTTTACATCTAGCTAACCCATAAGATACTGATTTACTGCATCATCTACTTTGTGCTTTCTTTGTTCTGCTTTGTTAAGGGTGTTTACTAGCTGAAGATTGTAGCTCAATAATATGCAATGCTCCCATTTCTATTGAGGCCTAATTCCTGTATGTCTTTGTTAGGGATTACAGTGTTACAAGACCAGACTGCACTACCAGTTTCATCTACCTCACCCCATATCGAAGCAGATATATTACCTGTTTCTGCAACCTCTGCTTCAGGTTCCACCACATCAGCAATAGTGGCAAAACCAGCTGCTATGGAAACATTTCCTGGTAATGGAATAAATGAAAAAGGAGAGAAGGGACAGTCACCTGGACAGCATGGATCACGAGATATTCTTGTGGACAGGGATGTAGTAGTTAAACACTTCTCCAATGCTTCTCCATCACAGGGTGACATTTTAAGGACTGGAGTTTCCTTGGAGCCATGGGACAGTGAAAGTTCAGTTATTTCAGACCACCTGAGTAATCCAAGAAGTTACAAAAGAGAGAAGTTGCCAGATGGATCCCCCCAGGCAAGCTTCACTAGTAACTGTCCCCATTGCAATGCCATTGCAACCAGAAATCCCGACTGCCTCGAAAGTTCCTTTAATGCTGATAATACTAATGAGGACCTTGACTGCTCAGACAGTGAGACTGCTGTTGCTGTTGTTGACAACTCTCTTCCTGGAGACCAGCTGTGTGAGCCCATTAAAATAGTTATCACCATGAGCAGTGCCCCAGACACCCTCAGTGACATAGCAGGCTCTGTCCAGCTAAGGGCTCCGGGCACTGAGAGATCAAGCTCTAGCATCATCACAGTAGATCAGCAGAGCCAACCAACTAATGAACAGCTCAGAATTCCCGTTATAACATTTGATTTGTCCGATGACAGTAAAGGTAAGACTTGTCCAGAAGTCAGCAGAAGTGAAAGAACTCCAGAAGCTTTAAAGGCAGAACTCTCATCCAACCAGTGTTCTGGCTATGAATCTGGTGATGCAGACAATGCAGAGAAGGAGCACAGCAATCCAGCAAATACTCCTTTGGAAGCTAATACCCATTCAGATCCCCAGGAGGAGAATGCTTCTGCAAATGTGCAGGTTGTGGCTTTCAGCTCTAAAGAGGATCAGCAGAGCCTAGATCCCCAGTCCTGTAGAAGTGCGCATGAGAAGAGGCACGTTCGGGTGCTGAGTGTGGACAGTGGGACAGATGTGCTTTTAAGTAAGAATTTCATAGAGGTGCCTGACAAAGAAAAGACCTTGCCCACTTCTAAATCTGATCTGGAAGCTAAAGAAGGGCAGATGCCCAATGAGTCTAACTTCCTAGAGTTTGTCTCTCTCTTGGAGTCCATTAATACCTCAAAAATGAAGACATCCAATCAATCCACCATCAAAATGGAGAACACGAAAGAAAATGGGCCTGCTGGAGGTACGAGGCCTGGTTTACAACCCTTGGAATAAGAAAGTCGGGGCTAATTGTTTATGGCAACTTGATCTTGTTTGCAGTAGGGCAAATTCCAAGGGGAGAACTTTATTTAAAGGGCCAGGGAAAGGCAGGACTGGGTAGAACAAGAAGTTTCAGTGAAACTGTGCAGTTTTTGAATGTTTTTAGTTTTTAAACTCCTTGGAAGAATAATGAACCTGATAGGGTCAAGTAACCGACTGATATTTCATATTAGAGTAGCTTGCACTTGATAGGCCTGGTTGTTGATATATTGAAAAAAATCTTAGGAAAATCAGTGGTGTGTAGTATTTGCCCGTGCCCATCTTACCAGCTGCACGTTGTGGCTGCCGTGTGTTTGCAAGTATTTAAAAAGCCAGATTGTCATTGGTGATAGTTTAACTCGAAACACACATGTGCAGGGACAAACATGCACAAATGAATTCTTGGCTTCCAGATAGTTGTGATTAGTTTAGAAAAAAATCAAAGATTTGTTCTTAGTAGGTGAGACTTTTGGCTTGTTTAGTCACTTAAAGTAAAGATAAAAGTTTGGGAGTGTTTTCAATGAAGGCCTGTGGTATTTTAATGTGAAATGG
Organism: Nothura maculosa; assembly: GCA_032353885.1. Lineage (NCBI taxonomy): Eukaryota > Metazoa > Chordata > Aves > Tinamiformes > Tinamidae > Nothura > Nothura maculosa. Next base: position 4,320,069 of record JAUBOD010000433.1, on the reverse strand, counting down.
TATCTTTTCTTGTAAGATTCCATTTAATTGAAAAGACTTTAATTTACTATTTAAGAAAATCTCAAGCAGGTATTTTAAGAGCATATGCACTGCATTTTATAGCATTTGTATAGATAAGCCTGTTCTAATTTGCATTGTTCTTGCTGTCACGTTTCCTAATTCTCTTTGCCTCTGCCCCCTTGCTGTTATTAAGGAATATTGTTTGTAACTGCTTTATCAGCTCCAGGTGGTCAGGAACTGTTCCTTGAGGATGGGAGGTAACATGTAGAAGGTGTATGGAAAACCAGAGAACTTGCCAAGTATTGATGCAGTTTTCCATTCCAGAAGATGTGGGGCAAAGTCAAATGCCGCAACCCTGTGTTCCTCTTCTCCAAAAATTTTACCTCTTTACATTAGATTCTAGGATCAGTTGTTCTTTTCTAGCATATATTCTGAAAGAACTCAAGAGGAAAAAATCTAAACAACCCCTTCTCCATTGATCACGATGAACTTAGCGGAGCTCAGCAGAACTGCTTCACTCTTGTTCTGGTGTTGTATCCCGTTCCAAGGATAGGCTGTAGAGAAGCTGTTCTTCCCTGACTACCTCTCATTGTATAAAAAATCTCAAATGAAAAAAAAAACATTTTAAAATCTGTAGCCTTAAATTTTGCCTTATTAAGAAAAACTAGGTATATATTTTTGTCTTCGCAATGGATTTTGTTTGCCTATAGATTCCCTTTATTTTTTGCTCTTTGTTTCCTAATTCTCTTAGTTCCAAACTGTCCCATCAAAAGGACTATATGCTAGTCCTGTTCACTCATTTTTATTTTTCCTTCCATGTTATATTTCTAGTTTTGTGGTTTCTGTTCTCCCCTCTTCTGTGTAGCCACCCTCTCTCTGCTGTGCTCCTTACTTCCCTGCTTGCATTCCCTCTGATATTACTTCTCTCCTGCCCTTCCGTAGCAGCCCACTGCTGCTTTTCTAGTCTTTTCCTCAACCATAACATAAAGTGTTTTTGTAAGAACTTGACTTCTGTGTGATGTGAGTTAGCTGAAGAAGATAGGTGCTTAGTTGAACTGATAAGATTTCGGAGATAAATAAGAATAATAAAATGCATAGCTAATCTATAAATGGGTTTCAGAGAGGTACTCGTGGGAAAGTGAAAGACTAACCACGTAAAGAAAAAGGAACAAATGACCAGAACAGATCAGATAAAATCTGACTCCACACATTCTCCACCTTCCCGATATCTTTAATGTGTGGGTAGCTGTTAGGTTGTAGATTTAGCAAACCCAGTTCTTCCTACCCAAATCCTTGATCATCAGGAAATAGGAGGATTCTGATTCCTTTCCCAAACCAGTCTGTTACTTAAGGTGATCAGGACTGAGTTCCTGTTTGTAAGTCTGTGTGACTAGTGAAGTGAAGCTGCATGTGGACGTGGCTGAGCTGTGGGCCGAGCTGATGCTGGTCCAGCCTGTGTTGTCCTAGGAAAGAGCAGGGCCAGGAAAACCAAAGCATTCGGGAATGTGAACAGAAGCTGAGGTTTCTGTTGCTGCCTGGTGTCTCCTAGAGCTCGTCCTTCTGGTGCTGTGGGAAAAGGGGATTGAGTTGGAACTCTTTGAAGCTGGAGGGAGGTAGTTCAAAGGCAGTTATTTTTAAAAGCAAGTAGACTTAATTTTCCAGTCAAGTCAGAATGTGCTGCTTGCTAAAATAAATTACTGTCATTACTGGCTGCTTCTCCAAAGTAGGGCTTCATTTTAGGAATGAGAAAAACCTCTAATTTGTTTACAGTCTTGCAATTACAAATCTACTTTAACACAATAGCTTTTTAGAACAAATCTGAATAAATACTATTCCCACATCAAAGTGATAGTTTTTTTTTTTAAAAAAACCAACTAGGGTGCATATATGGGGAATATAAGCAAGTCAAGGTTGTGCCAAGGGTTTTGAGGGTGGAGGGTGTTTGTGTTTGTTTCTTGTTCTTTTAACCTTGCAAACCACTTAATTGGCCAAGGCTATTAATAGGTGTCTGGTCCAAAGGAGCAGGAGGTGCCCGGCACGGGGGCGTATCCCAGGAAATGTGAGAAACTTGGCAAATTCCTGGAAAGCTAAATGTTCGGAGGTGCCTGTGAGCAAACTGCTCGTATGTGGAATTTGGAGAAGGCAGCGAAACTGGCTAATCAGAGCAGGCTGGAAAGTGAGTGAACGTCAGAGCCGATTCCTTCACACGCCCCTGAGTTGTGTGGAAGCAGCAGATAGGTTGTCTTGACCACAGAAGCCCAAATTTGCCCGTAGACAGTGAAGTGCAATACAAGGAAATTAAAGCCTTGCTCAACCCCACCAGGGCTGCCAGATTGAATGTGTTGAGGTATGGTACATAAAAAAGCAGCCTAAGAGCTGTTCTGTCGCCACGCCATCACTCCTGGGTCGTGAGAAAGCAGCGCTGACACTGCTGCTAAAAACGACTTTCAGGCCAGTTTGGAATCAAACTTTCACTGCCCACGTAATGAAAGGCTGTCAAAGGGCAGCTGCAAGTTGTGCTCAGTCTGAGATGCACAGAGAAAGCCGGGCTTGTTGCTGTGTTTTGGGATTCTCTGCCATATCTGCACCTGAGGAAGAGCAGCTGAACCTCAGATCTGTGCTGGGCACAGGCTCGTGCGTGGTTTCCTCTGACACAGTTGACCTGGAATCTAGGATAGATAATGTTATCACCTGGGGAGCAAAACGAGTCGTGGGAGGGCTGGGGAGCTGCGCGGAGGGACAGACACCAGGACTGCTTGGCCTGAATTTAGATGTTTTGCAGGCTCTTTTTACAGAAGGTACTCATCATTCTGGGCAGTGCACAAACCGCAGCCTTGAGTGAGTTCTGCATCCCAGGCAATTATCCTTTTCCTATAAAAAGCTGAGGCGTACTTGGATGGAATATTTTTAGATTCTTCTTCTCCTGAGATATGAGAAAAAGCCATAGCTTGACATATAGCAGTGAGGGAGAGGGGTCTTGTGCATTGAGTCACCCATCCAAGCAACATGGTGTGAGGCAGCAGCAGGGGAGTTTGCTGCTGAGCAGACATCACCTTCAGCACAGAGCCCTGCTGTCTGTCCCTGCTCTCCAACTACCAGAGGGGACCTGTCTGGGATCTGATGAGCCCCTCTGGATGGCGGAAAAGGGGATGAAGAACTCGAGTTTCTTTGAGTGGTGAATCTGGTGCTCGATATATCAAGGTTGATAGGCTGAGATTTTAAAATTTCAGTCATTAAATCAAAGAGAGAATAATATGTTAGAAGGCAGGCAGTGATCTGTCAAGAAATTATGAGAGTATTGCAGAGGTTTGTATTCTGACCGGTTTAATGATCAGACTACTTACTTGGGAGCTCAGAATCCTTGATTTTGCTTCCAGGGTATAAATGGATTATTTTGAGCAAGTCACTTCTGTGCTCCAGTCTCCCTATCCCGTTGCAGCCGGGATCACAAGTTTTTCCTGCTGCTTCAGGATCAGGATTCAGCTCCAAGGTGATTTGTTGGTGCCCACGCTGAGCTTCCACAGCAGCTTCTGCTCTGTGTCAGGTGTCCTGGGGCTGTTGTGTTCTGGTGGCTGCCAAGCTTCAGTGTCACCTTTTCCTTTAAATGATTTAAGGAATAATGCACAACTTTGGACTGTGGATAAAGTATTTGAATTAGATGTTTCTGCTGAACCAGTGAGTGCCTAAAGGGTTAGGGCTGTCAACCCACTGGTGGGTTTGTGGTCCTGTGTTCCCTAGAAATGTGAATGAGACAGTTCATACCTCTTAAAGTTTCATGTGAGGTTTCATTTTGTTGTGTGACAAAAGGCAAAAATATATTTTATAAAGAAACTTTCTATTTAGGAACAAAATTTTGTGGAAAGAGAAGATTCTGCAACAGGCAATTAAAGAACAGAAGAGGCTCAGGCTTAATTAGCTCAGTTCTACTTGACCAGATTTCAAGCCCATGGCATTTGAAATGGTGACAACAGTGACATTTTACCTTACAAGAATGAATTGTGCAGACAAGGGAACAGATACACACATCCAGGCCTCAGGAAAAACTCTGGCAGGCTCTGGAGAAAGAGTATGAAGTGGAAAAGATTTGGAGAAATATCACAGTTGAATAAAACTTTATGATAATTACTTAATAAAATACAGTAACTTTGGTGTTGGGATAACTAGCTGCCAGACTTGTGATTATTGTGTATGCAAAGGCTGCTTCATTTAAACCAGCCTTATCCTGGTGTGGACCAAAGGGATGTGATAGTATGTTGTCCTTGTGGGTTGTTATGGTATGGCCCTAAGTCAGTATGCTTTTAGAGGAGATAAAACTCAAAATGTTTCCAAGGAAGTCTTCTATTCCCATATAGGAAATATGTTTAAGTTGGTAGGGTTTTATCTGGTTAGCTGTGGGATGTCTTATGCTTAAGCAAAATAGGAAAGGGATTTACAGACCAAGCTTCCGTAGTTTGTGCAGGGCTCTTCCAGAT
>JAUBOD010000433.1:4280805-4291271 GCA_032353885.1 Nothura maculosa | reverse complement strand
GGAAGACCATGCAGTGAATTCAGACAGCATAAGGCTTTTGTTCTGAAGCCCTTCTGAGTGCCAGCCTGTTCACTTCCTTGTGTTGAGTAAGAGGTTGTTGACTAAACTCCCCACAGTCTGGCTCAGTTTTATCAGGGGTGAGGTTATTTCTTCCCCATGCCCATTCGAGTTGATCGCTGTGTCTGGTGTCCATACCATAAGTGTGAAGTTTCAGCATATAGGAAAGAACGTTTCTAACTTTGGATAATGTTTTGGTTTTTACTATGGTCCAGAACAGCTTTGGGGTTTAAGCTGGGACTCCCTATTTTCTGTAGCTCTAGCAGGTCTATAGCAGCTGGATTTACTGCAGCAGCAGGTTTAGGACTTTCTTGCTACAGGATGAAAGTCTAAATTTGTGACCCTGCTCAGTTCTGGCCAGCTGGGAGCTGATGGCCTTTAGTTTCTTTTCACACAGGGGTACCTTGGTTCTGGGATAGCCAAGTTGTGGAAGAGCTTCTTCCCTGGAGCCCTGGGGAAAGTTCCTGTCAGAACTGAGGTTGATCAGAGTGTTGAAGGCATAGTGAAGGGATGTGCCAGGGACTGAAGGGAATTAGATGGAGAGATCCAAGAGATCCGTTCTCCATGCTCTTAAAGGAAATGGGCAAGCAGGGTTTGGCAAGTGCAGAGGGTTTGGCTGCAGTAATGGGCAGCAGCAGCAGCGCATTAGGCAATAGGGGCTGTGTCTGTAGTGAGGCACTTGACAGGAGGATCATGAGAACTTGTTTGTGGGTCCCTCTCTGACACCTGTGTGACTTAGCACCTAGCTTGGGTTTGCAAAGGCATTTGAGCTGGAAAGATGCTGGAAAGATGCTTGGATGCAGCCCTGAGCCATGTGCTCTAGGTGACCCTGCGTGTGCAGGGGGGTTGGACTAGATGACCTCTAAGGTCCCTTCCAACCTGACGCATTCTGTGATTCTATGATCAGACTCCCAGCAAGACTGACAGAATCACCTGGGTACCTTGGTGGTGGCATCACCTGCCAGAGCAGTTTGGTGACTCAGTTAACTATCATGGACAGTTCAGTAAACTCCGTGAGGCACTTAAAGTATTGCTAATATGTTCCTGTAAGCTTTGTTCTAGACTCGTATAAAGATATATGTATATAAACACATGTTTGCATATACACATTTACAAAGATTTCTGTCTTTCTTGTATGCTTGCACAAACAAATGAAACAGTGCTAGTCTTAAGCTATTTGCAATTTCACCTTCAAATCCTTTATAGAGAAAAATGTTATTTCACTAAGTGAAAGTGGTTGTGAAATCATTCTGGCTTTGAAAATCTTCCTACTTTTATGAAAATATGAAATACATCAATATTGCATTTGTGGGATCCAAGGAATGTGAATCTGAGGAAAAAAAAAGTGAATTTTTTGGCAGAATTAGAGGAAAAGAGGAACAATTTTCATGGAAATGTTTCAGTGGAGAAAAAAAAGATTGTTAATTTGCTAACAAATTAGACAAAGATTTCAGCAAAATTCCAGCCTTGTTGTATAAATGCTTCTAAAAGAGATGCAGAGCAATTGCACCAAAAGGAGATCAGTTTTGTGTGGGAAAAATCAGTCTATTAGACAAGTATCTGGCTGGTAAGTTGTGCTGCCATGTGCCCGTTTTGGTCCAAAGCTGCCTCAGCTTGCCCTGGCGGCTGCAGGCACGAGAGGCCTTCGTGCTTCTCTGTTTCTAAAACCTTGAAGGAAGGAAATGCCCCTTTGTCCTCCGTCCTAACGCCCGTGGTTGTTATTAGCCTGATGGCGTGGATCTGTTCAGCAGTGAGGGTTAAATGCAGTGTGCACAGCTGGGGGGACCATGTGAGGAGCTCAGCTTGCAGTCGTGGAGCGGCAGCAGCTCCATCCCTCCCAGGTGGTTCAGGAGGTAAGACAAGGATGGGAGGTTACAGCACCCTCTTTCGTCTCGAGTGTATGTCAGGATATAAATCACTGACTGGTTTAGAGATGATTTTTAGTAGTTTGAGTCACAGTTTGTATTAAAGATAAACGAGCTGAAGCTTAAGAACAACTGGTAAGTAATAGTTTAAGTGATATTTTAAGTGATATCTTTGTCTTTCTAATCTTTAATTATTTTTCATGGGCATGTGTCCTATTAAATAAAAAAAAGTAAGCTTCAGTATTGAAACTCTGATTAAACACTACTAGAATTTGTCGGTCAGGCTCCTTATTTCATGAAGAGAAGATGCAATATAAACATGCTAGTTCTGTGCAACCTGTCGCCTTGTTAATTGATTGATCCCCAAAGAGATTATAGATCCGTTAATAGCAATACTGACAAACGAGCTTGGCTGGTAGCCAAGCAAATGTAGCTACTGCTTCAGATCAGTAAATAGATTCAAAAGAAACTCTCTTAAATTGCAATTTCTGAATATGAGCTGTTTCCCAGCAATTCTTTGCAAAGCAAACCTGAATCCTTGTCACTTTGCTTCTGCCTTTGCATGCTCAGGTGTGTCCTTAACCAGTCCCCATTTCTCTAAAGGACAGGGCAGTGCCTGGCACAGCCTCATAATGTGCCAGGTTAATGCTGGCTGGGAGAAAGAGGATCCACCTGCAAAGGCACCTGTGCCACTACCCGGTTTTCCCCAGACTACAGGGGAGTTGAGAAAAGGGCCCCAGTGAAAAGATTCAATGCTCACACCAAAAAAGAAAAATAAAATAAAATAAAAATAAAACAGGATCCTAACAGGAGACCTTTAGTATTTGGCTCAAGAGGAACAGAGGTGTCTGCTGAATGTGTTGCACTTTCAGGGCATGTGAGCCACATAACGTAGCAACACACTCAGAGTTCTCCCCAGACTTAAAATGACTCATAAGTATTTGCAATTTGATATAATTCTTTACTTCCAGATGGGTAATTTCCAGAAGGCTGTAGTGCTATCTTTGTTCTTTTTCTTCTCTCCTTTATTTTTTAATAAGTTTTTGATTTGTCTGGAAACAGAGTCCTCTTGTGAAAAATAAGAATACCATACTCCTCATCAGGACTTAGATCTCATATTTTGATGATACCAACCGTTTATGTTGCAAATGTTCACAGCAGAGACCATTGTTGCTCCCCTTATGCACCCTGTGATGTTTGACTCCAGAAGTTTAAGGGCTCCTAGCACTAAGTAGACTCAAGACAAGGTCATGTAAAGCCTGGAAGCACTTGCAGATGTATCAGCAAATAGAGGTCAAATGGGATTGTGACAGAAGGGAACATAGGCTCGTTTGGGGCTATAGTCATGCCTGGAAAGCTGGTGATCAGGGCAGAGCTGATTCCAACTGACAGCAAATGCAGAGGTGGGGCAGGGTTAGGACATGGAAAGCAGCGTTTCGGAGGAGGGCAGCAAACAGCAGCCAGAATCAACCTCCGTGCCTCACCATGTGCTGTGGGGAGGCTTCAGTGTTCTTCATTTTCTCAGGGTGCAACAGAAGATGAGTTATATTTTCCATAAAGTGTAAATAAAAAGCCACACTAACTGAAGCAGACACTCAGAATAAAAGTAGAATAAAGCATTCTACTGAAAAGAGAATTCCAGATAGCTTCATTTTTTTTTCTCTACAAAAAAAACACTATTATGCTAAAATGACTATTATGACTATTGTGTATTAATGTAGTTCAAAAGGTTGTTTTTTTCAAAACTATACATTATTGCTGGAGTTAGTACCCTTTAAAAGCCGCCTCTGGAGAAGATAAAATGCCATGTATCATTTTTGTCATTAGTTAATATGCATAAGTCATTAAAATATTTTGTCTGAGAGCTACACCTCTCTCCAGTGCTGTCTACACAGTAAGAAAACAAAACACAAAATTCAAATACTTTCTTTTTTTTTCCTAGGGACACAATAAAATCATAACCTACAGCAGACCTGTATATTTTTGTATATTGTGTGGCCTTATTTTGCTGCTAGATGCTGGATCTAAAGACTCCAACCCTTCAGTTTATACAATATATGGCTGGAAGCTCTTTTCACCTGGCTCTCTCCAGGCAGCCAGAGACCATGTAATAGGTGAGTCAATGTTTTTTCCCCAAGATTATAAAAATGAATTAAGTGTTAGCTGCTGAAGCTTGTGTTTTCCTATGTTGGCAATCAAATGCATGTTAGGGAGGCACAGCTCTTCAGATAAATTGATAGGAACATTTAGAATGACTTAAGACACGTGCAGTGGAGGAGGGAGACAGCTGGCAACCTTCCCTCATGCAGGAAGAGCTCTTAATGAAGTGAGGCTCATAGTTGTATTCTCTGTAGAAAACTAGCAGTCACTGATGTTATTAGCAAAAGGCATCATCTGTGAAGTGCAGTTCATCTTTGTAAGGACTTATCCATGTGGGGCAGTTACTATAGCATGAGCTGAGGTGTAAATTGAGTGCCTGAAAGCTGTGCCGTGGCAGGGCCTCACATGGCCATTCTGCTTGTGAAGAACACACTTTCTTGGTTTAGTTTCATCCTAATGTGCACATGAGGAGTTGATGTCAGGTGGCCATTCTGTAGTAGTTTTCCAAGCCTGCTTCCTTCTATAGTTGTGTGCTGAGGTTACTGAAGTATTTCCCCAAATCAGGGCTGGTGCTTCTTGCTGGTGCTGCTTGGTACTGATTGGCACCTTGCACAACTCGAAATACCCTGCTCAGTTGTTCTTTTTTTTTTTCCTCATACCTTTGTACTTTGTGATACTAATTGTGCTATACTCTGTACTGTGATACTAATTGTGTTATAGCTGGGAATGCCGCACTGGAATTAGATCAAGTGGTGTAAGGTCACCTAATTAGATCAAGTAGGTTTGGGGGTTGTGTTTGTTTAGAAGTTAGAGCTAGGAAGCCTCCTGTTAGAGGAGAGAACTGGGTGATATGAAGCATATGAGCTTGGAGGTCTCACTTCACCTGGGACTGTTGAATTTGCATTTTGCTCTACTCGGGCTGAAAGGCCTACTGCTTTTAGAGTCTTCTGCATTTTTTATAGGTTCATAGGCTCCCAGTCCCTCTTATGGGAGGTAAACAGGGGAATAATGAAGACCTGCATCTCAGTTATTTTCATTAGCCTCTTTCATTACTTTCCTTTGGTCTCCTTAAAGTTTCTTCTTGTGTCTTATTTTCTCTGCCTGTCAAAGGTGAACAGTAAAAAAGCTGATAAATAATTCAACAAGACTCTTAAATGACTCCTGAAATAGAGATAAATGGAAAATTACAGCAACTGATATACAAAGAGAGGAAAAAAAAACGTGTGACTATAAATGTGCTAATTTTGACTGGCCTCAAAAGAAATCATGGAGCAGGTTCTTGCAACAGCCTAGAGAGGGATGAGAAAGAAAATACAGGCTCATCTCATGAGTTGGAACCTCTTTAAAAAGAGAGAAGAAACTAGTAGTTTCCTTTGCTCACCCCCTGTTTTTGTTTTACCAGCTCTGGGAGCAGACATGTCTGTAAGTGTATTTGCACAAGCAGTATTTGGTGCCCCACTGTGGCTCTTCCTAGCCTCTATCTTTACAGGAATCTCCCCTTCTGGCTCCCGTGAATCCTAGCACGTTTTCACGGTGTGGTCCTTGTCTAAGCTGTGGCAATCTGACATCCCCCAGAGTCTTGCCATGTTTTGAGTTCCATTTCCTTTAGACAGTGAAGGGACACAACTAGTTGTTTTGGGTAGTAAAAAGCATGTATTGTAACAAAGCAAACAGACCAAATACACCTATGACCTTATATAAATATCATCACCTTTGCAACCTCTAAAATGTGTGCAGTGATGCTGCCACTGAGCCACCCTTCTGGACCTCTCAGAAGAGCAGGGGTTGTGTGAGTGAAGCTCTCAGAGCTGCTGCAGAGCTCCTGCTCCCCCAGATATCCCTGCTGAATGACAGACATTCCCGGAGGCAGCAGCGACCAGCGCTTAGAGGAGCCGCCCCGTGCGGGACCTTGTGCTGCGGGAGCAGCTTCTCCCTGGGATTCACCAGGCAGGCCCAGCTGATGAGCCAGCAGCTTTCCTTGCCTGCTTCCCACAGGACAGCTGGGACTCTGCTCATAAGTTCAGTGGCAAGTGTTTGATTTCCTTTATGCAGGAAAAGGGAAACAGAACTACCTTGGCTGGGGAAATTGCTAGAATTACTCAAGATATGATCAGAGAGAGGGTGAGGCGAGGACACTGATATAGTCACTCAGCACCTCTTGTTTGCCTTGGCGACTGTTTATTTTGGCGTACTGATAATAAGCAGCGTCCCCAGCCTTGTGCTTGGTCCTCTGCTGCTGCTCAGCTTGTCCTTATGTGACAGCAGCCATTGGGTCTGCAGGTTGGGTCGATCATCTTGGGTGAGCTCTGTGGCAGTTCCTTTGCCTGAGGAGCAGAGCTCTGGCTCATGGAGGTGGCCCTGGCTTGCTGGGGAGCTTGCCATTGTGCCATCTTTTGTCACAGAGCACTCCCTGCTTGGGTTGCAGGGAATAGGTATAAAAACAGTAAAGGGAGAAGACATCAATAATGGCATTTGAGTGCAGAGTTTGGGATTTCTTCATGGTTTTACATGTACATAACTTGTGGCATTGATGGAGGTCACCATGAAGGGTGCATTGTAAATGCAAGAGTGAGCCCTGTCTGTGCTTAACACTTGAGTGTGTCATCCCTCCTCCTGTGTTCGGTACCTCAGCAAGACTTACAGTACTGTATAGTATGGAATGGAATATATAATGGAATGAAGACAAAAGCCGCCGAATCAAACTCAGAGTATTGTTTCATTTTAACACAAGGTATGTTGGTAAGACAAATTGAAAGTAAAATGTGAAATTAGCATCCAGCAAAACCCCACAAATCCTACTGCTACCTTTTAAAATTTGACTGAGGAAGGGAAGTGAATAACTTAGCTGAGTGACTGGCTTAATCTGCTTTTTGCCAGAGGAACTTGCAGCCTTCCTTTTATGCACAGTAACAGATGTTTGCTCACGAGGAAGAGTGGCCAGCACAGGTCTCTGTCATTCAAGATGCAGAGCGTTTGGTACAAGTGCACTAAGGCAATAAGAACATGCTTCATCCTGTACACACATCCTTGAAAGTTGGGACTTATGTCAAGAATAAGCTTAAATGCTTTGCTAGGCAGCTCCACGTAGTGTTTCTCTGTTGGAGGGAAGAGCAAAGGAAGGATGGGTTGCTGGAAATGGACAGAGCATAAGTTCAGAAGCACAAAAACCTCAATTATTACTCCCTTTTTTCCCCCTTTCCTTCACTTAAAAATTAGTTTACATGGCTACCTTAATTGGTTTGTTTAGAAAGAAGCTATGTAAAAATGATAGACTGGCTTTCACCATGGATTTCTTTACTGTTTTAATTGTGCATTCAGTACTGCAAAATCCAGTTACATAGTGAAGGAAGCTTGGGGAAATATTCTGGGAAGTATCACTACAAGTTTGCTCCTTTTTTATCAGCTGTCTTAGGTGTTTGCAGTTGTCTGCTGCTGGAGGCAAAATAACTGTCATAAACTTGATATTGTGGGTCTGAGCAATTACAGATTCTGGTGTTTAGATTTTGCTATACTTGTGTGATATTCACCTCTCTGATCCAAGGAGGAATTTTCAAAGTCTGCAAATTAAGATTTCTTTCTGTATTTTGGATAAAACAAGTATAACTTCAAAAGTGTTTGAGAAACAATTAAGGAGGCTAAATTATACTATTTTTCTGTTGTTTTATTTTCCAAAATAAGGCTGAAATTTAACCTTGGTGTCAAAGTTTCTTGTCTGTAAAGTAGATTAATTTTGTATGGATGAGAAGTGAAATGTAATCGTTGCTACTAATGTTAAAATATACCGACCTGGGTAGCCTTCAGAATTATTTGGAAGGTTTATCTTAGTTTAATGCACGTTTCTCTGTTCTTTGTGCTCTGTAACTTATGCACATGTTCTAACATGTATGTTTTTATTTCCTTTAGTGTTTTTGTATTGCTTTCCTGCAATATCCCTTCTTGGTCTTTTCCCTCAAATCAACACCTTTTGCATATACCTCTTGGAGCAAATAGACATGTTGCTTTTTGGTGGCTCTGGTAAGTAGCTTCTTGTACCCGAGCTGTCCCTTTCAGAGCTTGTTGCCTTAGATGGCAGTGCAGGGTTGCACGTTTTCAAGCACGATGCCTGTTAAAGCTGGAACAGTTAATGATAATCTTGCAGGAGTGGGATGGATACTGACAGGACCACCTCGAGTGGATTTCTTTTTCTGACATTATTTCAGTCAGAGATTAAACAAGACAGTGTGCTCTGCTTTTTTTGTGGTGGTGGTTTTTGTTTCTCATTTTAACTTAAATAACAGAGCAGATGGGGTGCATCCTCATTGTCACCTTAGTTTGGATCTAGAAGCCCTCTCAATGTTTCGCTCTGCAGCTGTAGATGTTGCGTTTGGCAAATGATTAAAAGCAGCACAGATAGCAAGAGTGGTTTTTGTCTGTTAAATAACATAGCAGACTGGCAGAAAATAAAAGTCCTGCTCCCATCCACAAGTGCTGATTGCAGTGCATATTGACCCCTAATCAGAGCAGTGTTTTGCAGCCCGGATATTCCCATGGTTGAGGTTGCTGAACAACTAATTCTGACAGCACCTCCTACCCTGATTGTGGAAGCCCTGAAAGTTAAGGCAGGAGGCCAGATGGCATCCTGATCTCTTCCTTTAAGCTTACTCATGTATCCTGAATAAGGGGCAAATCATTGCGGAGAGTTAAGATGTGGTTGGATGTGAGTGGGACCTGTGTCCCAGGAGCAGAGGGAAGGAAGAAAATTCCATATGGCATTTGACTAGAAAATTATCCTAGGTCTGTTTTGAAGATTGTTTCATTCCATCTGTGGCACAGTGTACAGAATATGAGGCAGTAGTGTGGGACCTCATATCCATGGAGAAAACATTGATTAGAGTGGCCTCAGACTTGCCCTACTAGCAGCAGATAGTTTTGTGAGGTTTTATGGGGATGCTGAAGGTGTTCTTGAGCACTGCTTTGTAGTATCTGCTTTTAATCTGTACTTCTCTTGTAATGAAGCATTTGTGGCTTTGTTCTCTTCTTTGTTTTGATTGCAGCTTCTCCTTTAGGAAGAATCTAACAAGCATATAATGTCTGTGTTTCAGCTGCTGCTGGCCTCATGTCTGCCCTGTACAGCATTTCTCGAAGTTTTGTGGTTTTGGTTGTCCTGTATGCCTTCTGCTTCAGTGCAGTGAAGGTAAGTTGGAAAAAATTCAGTAGTATTATGGACTTTTCACAATGCTGTAGAGAGCTCAAAATTCATCTAATCTAGGGAGAGCAGGATTGTCTTGTACTGTCATGAAAACTGTTCTCCATTTGCCTAATCTGCTGCCTTCACAGATGTGCAGGCCTTGGCCTACACAACTTGCGGCCTTGTTGAGACTTTGTAGGGCTTCTCAACAGTCTCCTCTCCAAGCTGAAGAGTCTCAGCCTCAGCAGCTGCCCCACGCTCCTGGGAATAGCCAAGTTAGCTACCCTACTTTATGCCTTCTCTTCCTCTGTTGCAACTTTTTGAACACGTGGAGGCTACATCTGTGTACAATGCTCAAGTTGTAGGTTTACTCTGCCTCTACGTGCAGTCGTGCTCTCACTACCCTTCCTGGTGATGCCCAGTGTTTTGCTCTTTTTTTGGCAGATGCTGCACACAGAACTATTTTCAATATAAACCATTTATTTTTTTCAGTTAATGTATACGTACTCTGCAATTTTTTGTTTTACGAAAAAATTCTTTATGAAATTATGGCTGATTTCAAGTCTGCTGTGGAATTTCCAGTGACCACACTGAAGCCCTTCACGAGGGTACCTTTGGCAGTGCTTCGCTGTAGTTCAGGTGGTGTCAGTGCTTGTGCAGAGGTGTATCAGGGCGTGCAGGGACTTTTCAAACAGTTTTCAGCATCCTGCAGTGCAGGAGACGGTGCTTTCTCGTGCTACACGTGTTACACACACACACAGAGCCCAGTAGGAGGTTCTACTATGGCCATGTGTGTGTCATGTCAACACCCAGCACAGTGATGTACACAGGTAAGAGGTGCTATGAAATGATTCTGTAAGAGGTTTTTTTAAGAATGTAAATATTTTTAATGGCTTTTTAAAGTTTTCCACTTAAAATTTTGAATAGGAGCCTTAAATCAAAAATACTTTAACTTTAATGCCCAAGTGGTGTATCACAGATGGTCAGAGCTCACGTAACTGTCTGTGCTTGAATTTTAATCATTCCCAGTTCTAAGGTAAAATACATTAAGCCACCATTTGATCCTCTATTGAGGTGGCTTGAGTCCATACCCAGTGAACTACTCAGCAACAGGGCTGCTGAGCAGTGCTAATGCTCCCCTCTCACCTAAGTATCTGTGGCCCACAACTGGGAAATCTCCTGTCCCCAAGCTCAGCTGCTCTGTGAGTTGACCTGAACCAACTGCATGGTGCTGGAAAGAGTCCAGTTTCCTAAAGCAGCCCGTATTCTTGCTATCA
>JAUBOD010000433.1:4230901-4243314 GCA_032353885.1 Nothura maculosa | reverse complement strand
TTGTGTTGTAGAAGAGACACTAGGTAGTTGGAAAAGAGCAGTCGCTGCTCTGCCTGGACGGGGATGTCTCCTTTGGCAGAGATTAGACAGGGTCACCTTGGTCATATTGTGCTCCATTTAGACATGTGGCCTTCGTTGCCCCTCTGCAAATTTGAAGAGCCACGGATTAAATGTTGGGAATTAGCGGTTTGACACTTGCTGTCCTTTCCTGCCCACACCTCTTTGGTAAAATTAAAAATGTAAAGGCAAAGATAAGTACTTTGAGGAGCCATCTGAACAATGGCTAGTGCTACAGTGAAATCCTTTGCTTTACCTTAACTTGCAGTTTCAGACTCTGCTATGCTTTTCTTCCAAACTCTGGCCACTTCAGCCTTTTCTACTCCACTGAGCCCATTTCTTGGTAGTGTCATCTTCATCGCATCCTACGCAAGGCCCATCAAGTTCTGGGAGAAAAACTACAAGTAAGACTATTCAAAAGTTTTCTACACTTGTTATTTTTAAAGGTTATGTTCTCATTAATTTCATTTCTGGAGATTCTGTTCCATCAAAGATAATACCGAAAGTGTTGTAGGGCATGAGAGTTAGAGTTTTTAGCCTGAATTCTTCTATTTTACTCTTTAATGGTTATTTGGTTATATCTGCAAATATATTTAAACAATTATCAGTGTGTTACAGATGAGGTGTCATGTTGCATTTGTCGTACAGGCACAAAATAACCAAGCTGTGAAAAAAAAAATCAATACGAGTCTCAGTTGTCAGCCCTTTTTGTCCTCCTAACTAGTTTTAGCAAGTAGATCTGTTAAACCTTTGGCACGAGAAGTCAGATTGCATTAATACATTTTACATTAGGCTGTTACCATTTGAGATGTGGCGAGTAATTCTCAAAGTGATGATGAGTGTACATTGTAATTACTTGCTACAGCATATCTTAGAGTTTGACATAAGATTTGGTTGGTTTTGTCAGAATTTAGTTGTCACGCATTTGGTTGCACAAGGGCATGAACTCTGAATACTGAAAAGATTGATTAAAGATGTTCTGCTCCTTTTAGCCAGTAGGTTTTCAAAGCACTTGGTATTTGGGATCTAGCTGGTTGCAAGTAGGAGTAACAGAGGCAGGAAAATAATTTCCTTTCTAAACGGAGGTACTTGACAAGGATTGCACGAGCTGTTGGTCCATGAGGTTAAGGGAATTGATCTAGTGAGTAAGGAGCTTCCTTTGAGTGAGTCTTGTGTTCTGGGCTGTACATGAACTCTTCCATGACCACTGAGATGTAGCCAGCCTTGGAGTAAATTATTTCAGCTGCAGAGCAGCAGTTTGAGGCAGAAAGGTGAAATATGTCGGCCAAGGCAGGACTTGGCCAGAACAGCACAACGTGGTGTGCATTTGTCAGCACCTTGTCTCAGTGTCACTGATGTATCTGAGCTCCTCCAAAGACTTCAAAATAGAAATTACAGTCCTGTGGAAGAATTTCTTCTTCGACAGGGAATGGTCTGATTAGCCTGAAGTTGTATTTTTATTCCAATTTGACCTGGGTCTGGAAGTGAAAATGTACTCACCTATAAAGAAGTTGCTGACACAAACGCAAGTCAAAGAAAGGGCTTTGTTTCTGAATATCATGAGATTCGTGTAAGCCTTTTGTGGGGAGCTGAGTTTTGTACTTTGGGGTGAGATTTTAATGCAATTTTTTTCATACACATCCTTCTCTGGGTCAACACGATCAAGATTTCACTGGAGTGAAATTTGAGGGGAGTCATGGAAAGGTAGAAAGCTATCACTAATCCCACAGAAAGCTTTATGCTTTGGACAGGTTTTTGGACCATAATATGTAGGAAGCAGAGACTAGTACATCTGATGCCTTTTACTTCAGAGCCTTTATTTTATTTATGTATTTTTTAAGTCGTGTGGCTTCTTTTCTAGGTATAAGTTAAAGAATAAAGTCTAGTAGCTGTAGGCACATCGCTGCTATAGGCCGATTAGTATAGGTTACTGTAGATGAAAAATAGATGGAGTTATTTTCACTTGCTTTCAGTTTGTCTAGGACTTTTGGGAGAAGGGATGAGCAGAAGAGAAGATATTCAAAGGGAATTTCCAAACATGGTGCTTAATCATTGATACTTAAAGAAGGGTGTTCCATTTCCATCAGAAGAGACCATCTGCGGCTCTTGCGAAGACATGTGAAGCAGTTGGGGCTAATCATTTTTGAAAACAAAACTTTTATCCATATACTATAAACTCCCAAATGTGAAAATCTAACCCTTTTAATACTTAATACTTAAAATTACTACTGCTTGTCCTTTGAAAACAAGCAGTAACTGCAGCTTGATCTTCAGTGTGAATGCTAAAGTTAGGCTCTTTGTGAAAAATTTATGCTGTGCTGTTAGAAATTCTAGTTCATGTTTTATGCTCTTCTCACTTTAGAAAAGAAAAAAGTTAAAACTATGGAATTGGAAAGCAGTCTTGTAGGAGTATTCAGATACCCATCTGAGTGAAATAAATATTTGCCTGAACCTGTGGCATCCCCCCAAATGCATATGAAATCGCTGCTCCTAAGTATATATTCATTTTGTCACTAGCATTTGTGATTCTCCTTTGCCTCACTTCCATTTCAGGATTTCACTGCTCACATGAAGAACTGAGCAGAGTGAGAGTTTGCCTGAAAAAATTCCTGGGTCATTGAAAGGACACAGTGAAAAGACAAGGCAGGAGAAGGGAGTAGCATTGTATTAAGAATAGATAAATCTTCTATAAATGGATTAAAACAATAGATAAAGTCAGACTGGCCTTGCCTTATTGGTTTAATTCTTTATCCTTCAACATTTACAAATTCAAAAGGCTCTGTGGTTTTCTGCTATGGAACTGCACAGTTAAAAAGTTCAGGACCTTGAACAGGACTGGAAAGTTGTTCTGGTTCTTCCTCTGACCCACGTTTGCACTGAAGTGCCCTGGGGCAGTCCACACACACACAATTTTCAGGTACTGTAGGAGAAAACACAGCAATTTGTGCAAAAAGAGGGAAGATGGTGTATAGGTTGTATAGACTTATTTCCTGGAGAGTGGATGGCCAGTTGTTTTTGCAAAGTTCAGCTCATTGCATTCTTGGACAGTCACAGGTTTGCTACCGTGGAGTTTGAGGTGCTCCCAGATGAAGCAGAATCATCTTTTTTTGTTTGCTTGTTTTGGTGTTTTTGTTGTTCGGTTGTGTGGGGTTTTTTGTTTGTTTCTGGATTTTTTTTCTTACCATTTCTTATAGCCTGGTAAGAAGAACTTTTATTTGGGGAAGGGCTACCTTTAATATGCTCTGTATAACTTCTTTTTTTATTTATTTTTGTTGCCTAGTTTGCATACTCCTTTTCAAAAACTTCCTTACCATATTGATGACTAAATTAAATTATTTCATTTATATTAATTACTCAGAAACTCATTCGTGTTTACATGAAGTGACACAGGAAACTACTTCCATGTTATATTTTTTATAACTTAACCTTGTAATTGCACTAATCAAAAATGATTCTGGCAAGCAACTCTGTTCTAGCTTAAAATATGTTTTTGTTTTTCTTCCAAATAATAAGTCAGGCTGCTTTCTCAGAATGTCATTTCTGCTCATCAGCATGTGTGTACTTCACTGCTGTCAAGTGCACTTCAATTTTTCTGGTTTCACATAAGGAAAGCTTATTTTCGCACACCTCCCTTTTCATTTATCTCATTAGGGCCAACAGTGGAAAATTAGTTGCAGTTTTTCTAAAGTGAATCTGAAGTTGAAGGTCTGGGCACGAGTCCGGACAAGGCAGGGCCTTCCTGGAGGCGAGCAGGGTTATTAGGCCGGCTGCCGTGTGGTGAGCAGAGCTCCATCTGTTCCTTGAAGTGCAGTTTTGGCTGTCTCTTCCCGGTGTATCTGAGCGCATACACAGGCGTCTTGCATTACTAATGTTTCTTTTAGTTCCACTTTTTCTACTGACTACAGAGAATCTTGATTTCTGAGGTTTCTGACTGGACATCTGCTGTTCCAGATGATGCGGTCTGGAGTTTAAAGTGGTAGAGAATTAAGACAGCTTGCTTGTTTTTTCCAAGTAGATGGAAGAACTCAAGTGGGCTTAAGGAGAAAGAAAAAATGAAAGTTAAAGAAAGGAAATGTTCCTCTTGACACCTTGTCAATAAGCAAAGTGTGTGATTCCTGACAAGCTCTTCAGAGCTCAGGAGCCACATGGAGACTGGCCGGGCCCTTGTGGCCTGTGCATGGGCACGGGGCTCCCCACTAGAATCAGTGCATGGTGGTTGCTTCAAGCCCACATGTGTGAGGTCCAGTCCAGCAACACGGCACAGAGGGGAGGAATCTTCCTTGGAGGAAAGGAAAAGGAGGGTTGAAGCACAAGAAAATGATGGGAAATAAGGAAGGAGATTAAGGAGGAGCAACTTCTCATGCAGCCATTTTGTTTACAGCTTTTGCTGCTATCGTTGTTGAAGAGAGAGGGCTGTAAAAGAGGAAGGCTGGTGGCAACTTAGAAATCAGTTGCTCCATGGGAGTCCAGTTATGAGAAATTATCTTTGGACAGAAGGAAAAAATGGTGCAAACCCCCTTTTGTGCTGCCAACAGCCTGTGCTCTGCTTCCAGTAAGAGTCCTGTTTTACTCTTTATTTTCACAGCTGTTGCAAAGGCTGGTTGAAGATGTGACAGAAAAGGAAATGGCAGTAAATCTTGTTTAATGTATAGGCAATTTAAAGCCTGACGTGTTTATTCAAAAAGCTGTTGTTTCATTCCTTTGCCTTTTTTTTTTTTTTTTTTGGGTCTTTAATACTTTGTCATCCTGTAGCCTGGCTCTCTCCTCCTCCTCCATTCCTCTTACCTCACATTGTATCTTGGAAGTGGCCATGGACAGGAGAGGAAGTTTGCTTTCATTGCCCAGCGGGCCTGATCGCTGCCTCACGTAGAGCAGCCCGTTATCTGCTGCAGCTGTGATTTGTCCCAGTAAACAGCAAAATGCCAGCAGGAATCTGGAAATCTCCTCTCCTGTTCCTTCATGTTTCTATTTTTTTCATTGTCATATGGTTCAGTGCCTATTTTTGGATAAGGCCAGGTTGCATTTGCTTTAGGGGGTCTCTAATGAGTTACTATGGACTGTAAGTAAATTAGATAAGTGGCTCTAAAGAGGCTGTGATTAAATTGCCAGTTATCTCAGAATGGTATTACCAGAAGCCTCTCTGTATTTGAGGATATGTGAACAGGTCTTTCTTTTTTTTTTCCCCCCATCTTTTAAATATACCATGTTGATATATTTTAAATATATCAACAATGTTGATTGTTCTAGCCTTCGAGGTCTGGAAAACAGACACCTGTAATGCTAATATAGCTGGGAATGGAAAGTGAGGAAAATCTGCCCTAACTCACATTTAGTGCAGCTAACGTTTTCTTTTTCCTACTGGCTCCTTTGCTTGTCTGTCATGGGCAGGTGGAATGAGAAGATTGTCCCAGGAGTGGACATCAGTAGAACTGACCCAACCTTACAGACACCTGTGGGGAGGGAGCTGTTAAGTGCACCCAGCTGCTCCCTCCCCTTCCTCCCTTACCCCCCATAAAATGACAGCCATCCACTTCCAGAAGCTTATTTCTAAGATGCCCAAGTTCATATCTTTTCTCAGAGCTGGCCCACCTTTGCATCTTACGGATGTAAAAAGCCATTCACCGCTACCTGTCCATAGGCCTTGTTGGGAGCTGCAGTTTCAGACTTTTCATGCTCTTGTTTTAAGAGCTGCAATCGTTTCTTACAATTTTGTTTGATTTCTCTCATGTTCTTAGACCTCCACAGTTGTGTTTACAGAAGAACAACTGCAGCAGTTGTTTATAGTTCAGTAATCCCTGACATTGATGTATGCTGAATACTTTCAAGGAAGGTACGTTAAGCTCTGCAGTGAACAATTCTAGCACACTTTAAGCACAGGAGAACCCTTCCTGCTTCATCTACAACCAACAGCATTTGCCTTATTTCCTCAAGTATCTTTTCTGCAATGTTATGTTCTGACTCCTGTCACTGACTCTTCTCCCCACTTAGAACTGAATCTTTTCCAAGTGCTGCCCACCTCCCGGCACACTGGAGGCCTGGGTTCACTGACAGCTTTCTAATTGCATCTTCTGAGCTACTACTTCTTTTCCAGGTAATTTCTGTTGGTCTCTGCTTCTGTTGCTGCACTGCATTTATGAGTTCAGCAGGAAGAAGCCCTCTGCTGCACTTGCGAGGTGTTAGGGTGGAACACACTGAAGCTGCAGCTCTTCCTTGCCATTTATGAGTTCTGCATATGTTAGCCCCTTGGCTGGCCATGGTTCCTTTGAGAGAAGCATTCATTGAGCTAGTCTCAAGACTTGTCCAAACTTTTCTTCATTGTTTATTTAATTTAGAATTCAACAAAATAACATAAATATGTTTGAGCAGTTAGATAAAACAAAAGTGTCCTTTGGCCTTTGTTCTTCATGAGATCCCTGCAGTTGCACGTTACTTATTCATTTGACTGTCTTCTCAAGACCTTTCCCTCTTTCATCTGTGCTGAAGTGCCTACCTATTGCGCTTGTTCACAGCATAGTCAGTGCTGCCCCTGGCCCGCTGCCTGCAAGACCTGTCTCGTCTGGGAGTCTTTGGTCCCTTCAGTGGGTGTGTGTAGGACTTTCAGTAATGACAGGCATGGTGAGAAGGAGGTGCTGCTTCAGGCAGAGCTCAGGAGAAAGAGGCTCCTTGGTGAGAAAAAAATCACATTCTCCGTAGTGTATCATGCTTGGGAAATAACCTTGTATGTCCGTTTGTGTCTCTGGCCAACATGCCCGTCTCCTGTCCTCCCCAGCCCCCTCTTCTTCAGTTGACTCCTTCATCAGTTGACTCCATATTGGAGTTGCATGGAACTGGAAAAGATCTGAGGGCTACCTGGGATCGGGTGGGTGAGAAGGAATAGATATCTTCAGTGGAATAGAATTGGGATTAAAATTGTTTTTCTAAGTTACCTCTAGTTTTTCGCTCAGGAGGTGCTATACAAAAATCAGAGCTGCATTTTAACTGTTTGGCAGTCTCTCTTTAACTAGTAACACCTCCTCTCTCAAGTTTTGCCTGTGGCAGTCAATAAAACAAATTGAGGCTAATTGAATAGAAGCCATATGTGTGATAATTAATTGGGAGTGCATTGAAGATTCAGTGCTCTGTAGCTCCCCGCCGAGTTAAGGATGCATTCACAACCCCATTCACTGAATCACTGTAAGGAGACAGAGTAAAGATGGAAAAGAGAGCACATGCTGAGGCCAGGCAAGAACACAAGCGGAGATCAAAACCACCAGTGGGATGAAGGGAAAGGAATGGGCAGAAAGGGAGAATGCATGCAGTGAGAAGTCCGTGAGGATAATGCCATGGAAGTCAATAATCGGGAGCAGAAATCACAGACCTGTAGAAGTAAAGAAATCTTGGCCAGGATAAAAGAGCTCTGATTATTAAAGATAATCTGGAAAAAAAAGCAGCAATAGGACATGAGGAAAAGATGAGAATAGACTAAGAAGTAGGAAGAAAAGTAACATTGGGCTTGTTTTGGATGTAGAGTAGCTCTGAAATTTTATAATCTGGCCTTCTAATGCTTTGCTTCCAAATCATGGAAATCTGATCATGGAAATCTGTGAAGTTTCTGTCATTTTGAGTATTGGCAGTCTGTTGAAACTGAGTTGTTTTTTCTTTTGGTTTTGATTGAATTTCCATAAGAATATGTGTTCTTGAGAAACATTCATCTCATTCCTATAGTGCGTGTAGGCCGTAGCCTATACTAAATTTAATTGGACCAGATTTCCAGGGTTAAATTGGAATTCAGAGCCCTAAACTGAAACTTCCATTCAGGAAGCTGGTTACTCGTACAACTTCTGTCAAGATGTAAAGACAGGGGGGAAGCCAAGATCGCAGAAGAAGTGTTCAGTAAGTGTCATTTCTTTAACTGCAGTGATTTGTAAATTATACACAGATAGCAACATGGAATGATTCATACTATGCTTTGATGGGCCCTTATATACAATGGTATATGTTGGGCCCAAATTGCCAGAGGGCTTAGACAGGCAAATTATGGAGTGTCTCTCACTTCTTTCAGAGCTTATGCGAAGTGTAGAATTATATCACTGCTGTCACGGAGAAGCAGCTCTGAATTGTTCTCACTGCGACTGGATAGATACTGGATAAGTGCTAGAGAAATATATTTTTTATCCTTTGATTTAGCAATGTTTACTTTCAAAATACCATCTGGTTTAGGATAGTTTGAAGCTTTTTTCAGTGCGAGTAATGTAGAGACTATCATAAAGACTGCTGTAAATGATTACATTGCCCTTGTCTAGTGGAGGGGATGGTTTAAAGCAACAACACGGGTGTTAGTAATTTATCCCTCCCTTAAATTTGTGTAATTGATTTTGTGCAATTTCACAGTAGCCCTCAAACTTTCTGTTCTTTTGGCTGTCACTGACATTGCACTGTTGGGTTTATGGCACTTCTTTTTTGTCTTCCTTCATTTTTTTGTTGAGAAATACATACATGCAGAACCCCACAGTCATCTACACTAATATTTCTGATATAGGCTTTCATTATAAGACCACTGTCCAGTTCTTCTATTCTTATATTCGCAAAATATGAACTCCCTTTTGGTTGTTGAAGTGTTTTGCATTTCTGTGCAGAAGAAAGGCAAGAGCCATCATGGGCTCCCTTCTAATCATGCTAATCATCGCCTCTGAAATAACCGGCAAGTGACCAGCTGCTAAACTCTGAATGTCAGAGCTCCCAGGTGGGCTTCTGAATCCATGCTTGGCCACGGGGACACCCATCTCAGACTCATCTCAAATTCACACCACTTTTTCCTTCATCCTTACTGATGCAAGGATCTTCAGAAGCTCCTGTTTGGGAGAAGGAGACTTCAGAACAGGCCAAAACCTTAAGCAGCATCAACAGTCTCAGCAAATGGCTGCAGTTTTGATTCTTACACCTCCCGTAAAGGCCACAGCAAACTCCACAGGCTCCCCCAATGAATTATAAAAACTATTTAAGAAAATAAACAAACCTTAGCAGCAGGAAGCATTATCAACAATGAGGTCTTACTATGTTTTAAAAGGACTCTTCAACAGCTTTTTCTTTAATAACTACAACATTTTATGCCTTAGCCCTCTCCCCATTTTCTAGCGTGCAATCAAAGCCACTTTTTATTGCTAGAAGAAACACTGAAGCAGTCGGGGGGGAAAAGGAGGAGGGAGCATGAAGAATAAAAATCAGAGTGAGCTAATGGGAAGGGGAAGTTGTTTTCCTTTCTAAGAGATCTTTCTTTGAGCTAAACCTGTGGCATGCCTTGCATGCAGCTGCTCCGAGAGCCTGGTTATGCACGAAGGGGCTGTCAGCGTTTGCTGCTAACATGGCACAGAAACCGCTCTGCA
This sequence comes from Nothura maculosa, assembly GCA_032353885.1. Taxonomy (NCBI): domain Eukaryota; kingdom Metazoa; phylum Chordata; class Aves; order Tinamiformes; family Tinamidae; genus Nothura; species Nothura maculosa. Next base: position 4,233,895 of record JAUBOD010000433.1, on the reverse strand, counting down.
TCTTAGCTAAAACTGATTTAAAGCTGCTTGAGCATCCTCACCATCCCAATTAGTACCCTGTTTCCTGCCTCTGGTGTCCTTGAAATATTCATGGATACTTCCTTTTTCCGCCTTTTCCCATTCATCCTTCTGCCTTACTATCTTAAGCCTACTACTACTACTACTGTGTTTTTAATGTTAAGCCTTCTGTTTGTGCTGCTGGTAGCACAGGGCTTTCAAATAGGATTTTTCTTTCTATTTTTTGCTTTCTCCACACTGCATGAATAATCATGGACTGCAGCCTGGTAATGTTTCTCTTTGTTAGACTTGGCTGTTAGATGTCGTGCAAAGATGGATTCAAATTCATTGGAGCCAAACTGAGAAAAACTTTGGATCCACCCTAGAGAGGCATCACTTGCATCCCCCAGAGCAGGCTGCTTTGCTTTGCTTTGTTGTCCTCCCCTTCACAGCAGGAGTCTTGGGAATCTTGAATTTGTCTGTTGGGGTAAAATTCAGGAATTGCACGGCAAGGAAAAAAAAAAACCAAAAACAAACCAAAAACCAACCCCCCCAGAGCAGCTGCAGTGTCATTTCCAGCTTCTGGAATGAGGCGCGGCAATGATGTCTTTTTGCTCAATTTGCCTGATTCTCCTCACCCCCTGTGGGTTTCCCCAGGCTGCCGGAGAAGCCCGGGGAGCTTCCTCAGCCTTTGTTCTCCTTCCTTAATTGCAACTCACAGGGAGACTGGGGAGTGGAGTGGGAAGAGCAAGGCTTGCCGGCTTGAAAAATGAGGCGCTGTTTTTGCACAAGGGAAATATGGGAAACAACTCCATGTTTTTACAAAGGGAAGCAATAATTACAGTGTCATGAACAGTGCCATGCAGGCTGGGGAATTCGCACTGACCCTCTAAAGCTGGATGAAGAGCCGGCGCTCCGTATTTCAGGAACTGAGCAGGCCAGTGGCTTTAACATTGCTTGGGCTTGGCTGAAGACATCCAAATACAGTCCCTTGCTCTCCAGGGCGTGCGCCCAAGGACCTGCGCTCAGTGTGTGCAGAGCAATGCAGTGCAGGAAGAAATCCAATTACTGAGCTAATTAGCACCTTGCATGAGTGGTACTGACCGCATTGAAAGCAGGAAGCCACTGGAGGAAAGCCCAAATTGCCCAGCAGTCCCTTGAGTTAACTGTAGGAGATCCGAAGCCCAGGAGCAAACATATACCTACTTTGGTGGTAAGGCACAGCATATTATAGTTTAATGCCATGTACATTCTTGTCAGCTTTAAGACAAGACAAGCAGACCTTTGGTTCCTAATAGTTGTTGGAGATTTTAAAGAGCCAGGTGGGTTGACTGATTGAGTTGATTCAACTAAACCAAATTTCAGGACAAAGTGGTTCATTCTTGCTTTGTTTTACAAACTACCTGTATTACCCCAGGTCTTCATAAGAAATGAAAATTACTGTTCAAAATATGTAGATTAATTTTTGTTTATTTGTTTTTCCCTGGTACTATGTGGAAAAAAAGCAAACCTTTTTGTATCATCTCCTGTCCTGGAGCCCATGTTTTCCCTGCTTAAGTCATCACTGTGCTTGGAATGGAGGATAAAGGCACAGCAGAGCCTGGTCTCGTTTTGTTTGAGGGAGCTGTTCGGTTTCCTTCCCTTCTTCCCATTCAGGCTGCATTAGCCAGGTCCTGAAGCACTCGTAATTTTCCCTAATTATTTCGTGCATCTCTCTCAAAAGCAAAAGGGAAGTAGAGGGGAGAAGCAGGAGAAATGGAGCCAGAGCTGCAAAAGGGTTCCCACTTATGGAGATCAGGATTTTCTGAAATGTTGCTTGATTTGTATCTGTCTCTTAATATGCCTCAGAGATGTTTTATGGGTTGTTAAAAAGAATGGAGTAAAGAATAGTGTTGACTTGTACCTCATACTGGCACACTGATTTCAGAGGGGCTGAAAGCTAATAAGGCATCTGATAATCTTAAAACATACCCATTTTTGAAATCAGCAACTTTTCTCTGCTGAGAATAGAAAATTGATTGAATTCCATACCCTCATCTTTATGCTAGCCCTTTAGTATGTTGTAATTGAAGGTGCGTGTGTAGCAGGAGAGAGGAATTCCCGCAATCTTTTTGCAGTTAGATCAGTCTTTATATTCAGAATTGCCTGAAAAGGACCCCCCTCCATAACCATTTTCTGTTGCGTAGGAACTGAAAATTGCAGTTACAATAGACTGAGCCAACCAGAGGCAGCAAGATAAATAATGTATCAAAATGACTGTTAATGTATGTAGATCGTGTGCTGGTCTTAATTACAAATAATTCTAATTAAGTAGCATGCTCTCTCCGACTGTATTTCTTCCAGACTTAAACCCCACTCTTTTTAGGGGAAAATCAGTAGCCTGTAGGGAGTAGAGGCGAAGCAGTTTTGTTCTTCCTTAGTCAAGGACGTGGAAGCCACTGTGTAATTTTCTGGTTGCTCAATTTTCTGCAGCCTTCTGTGGGGAGCTGGATGAAAAGGGTTTCTGACATTGGGAACATGAGTGAAATTCTTCTCCCTAAGCATCAGCATTAGCTTACGACTTCAGATCAGAACCTTCCAACCTGTTAAATAGCTTGTATGGAGTCGAGGAATCCTGGGAACCAACGCTGAGCTGAGGGAAGTTACGGAAACACAGCGTCCAAGGGGGACGTTCTCTGTTGTGCTTCAAAGTCTGTGGGTTTGCAGCAACCTTGTGCTTATCTGTGGTGTTTATCCGGTCTGAGAGCCCCTTGTACAACTTCGACCTGTGCCCATGTTCCCTAGGGAGTGGTTAAGTCTCCAGCCCTGCCTCACAGGCTCTGTGCTACGCTCAGGGCTGGACTGTGAGGCCACTCTGCCCCACACACACAGCGACACCCCCTTGATGAGACTGGGCAGGGGGCACTGGGGCAAACCCGAGGGTCTCAGCTCCAGAGCCCCGAGAGGGGCGGCGCTGGCGCCTTTTCCCACCATGAACAGCCTGCTGAACCAGATGAG
>JAUBOD010000433.1:4106081-4116393 GCA_032353885.1 Nothura maculosa | reverse complement strand
GTGAGAGCTGCAGGAGCCTCAATAGAGAAGTAGGTCAGGAGCAGGTCTTGCAAATTTACTCAAAGGGCCAGGAGCAGAGTTTGTGTAGAAGATGACGAGGAAAAGGAGGAAAAGAAGGAAAAGAAGACGTTTTAAGTCCTTGAGAGGGAGAGAGGAAGGTTGGAAGTTTACGTAGGGTTTTGTGCTTGAACATAATTGTACGTGCTTGCAGTTTGTTCTCTTACAGTGTCTGAGAATGTCTTCCTTTCCTTTAGCAGGGCTTTCCCTGGCACTTCTGGTGTCTCAAGCTGCAAGTGCTGTGTTCGCAGGGAGGCAGGGCCGCCTTCCCGCCGGAGCAACGCGCTGCGCTGCTGCCTACGTGGGCGCTCCGCCCGCCCCAGAGCCAGGGAAAAGCAGGAAAAGCAACCTACAAAAAAAGAGCTCCTGCAAGATGGACAGTTTCCTTGGCAATCTGCTGGGCACGTGGCTTCTTTAAAAGAGACACAATCAATAGAAGGAATTTTTAGGTTGGGAAAAGCACCATTCTCAGTGTTGTCTTTTGGGGGTGAACTTTGAAAACACATCCTCGTTGGGTGATACACACTGCTTACATACAAGATACACCTCTAGTTTTTATTCTGCTCAAGTTTTTGCCGTGCTGGCATAATTTCTTGCACACAGCTAGTGTCATGAGATTTCCTATTTAGGGCTAATATCCTAGGAGGTTTCTCTGGCACACAGTTTAACCCCTGCTACACTGAACTGCAATCTGATCTTAAGCAAAATTTGACTATGGCTCTTTCAGCACATCCATAATTTCAGCTAGAAGCCTGCCAACTTCCAGGAACTATTATAGACGTGTACATTGTATATGCATTTCATTTGCTTTAAATTAAAATCCTTGTTCATTGTTAGGGTTTTCATTTTCAGGTGTTCATGTTAGGTGTTCGTTTTTCACCTTTACTTAACTAATTATAATTCTTTTTTAGTTTGTGTAAAAAAAATGTTAATATGATATAGAATTTGAATTGATGTAGAAGTCTTTTCACGTAATTGGGCATTCAAAGGAAGTGGAATTAAGGCAGGGATTCTTACCAGCATCTTCATTTCATGAGGAATTTTTCCCTTTAGAATGATTTTCCATTTGGGACTGTTTCCTACAGTTCAAGCAGTTTCTGCATTTGGTGATGCAAACCCATTTCCTACCCTCAGCTAAAGTGATGCAGTTGCTGCCTGTTGTTTTTGCACTATCAATAATACATTGATTGATGGGCAATAAACATTTTATAAAAGCTATTTAAACAAAACGGAACAAAGTCTTCCTTGCATCTATCACTAAAAGACTTTTTTATCTCTGTTCTGTGAATTCTCTCCTTTTCCTTTTGAAAGTTAGAAATCTCTGCCAAGAAAGCACCGACAGGAGACTATTCATTATCATCATAATATACAGGTTTAAAGGAAGACTGTCAACTCAGACACTACATTCCTGCTTGAAGTGTTTTACCTCCTAGTATTATGAGGACAGCATTGTATTTATGGAGAGCTTAAAGAGGATGTATTTTCCCTGTTTTTTTACTTTTACTTCGTCCTTCTGACATTTTTTTTAATACCAAGCCTCCAAGATTCCTGTATATTGCATCTCTTTGCTCCATCTCCTTTCAGAATGAGGGCACAAAATGCAGTTTTAAATCTGCAGGTGCAGAACAAATAGGCAGGAGCTGCAGGTGCAACAGTGAAGCTTTCTTGGAAATCGGGGCTGGGCTTCTGTTTTGATTTTTGGTTCATCTGAAAATCTTGGCAATTACCCTTCAGACAACCTCGTGTGTACCTGGAATAAAGGTGGGATGTGGACAGGGGAGCTTCTCAACCACCAATTCCCTCCTGCAGCTGCAGCGCAATCCAGGAGCCTCCATAGTGGCCCGGATCCACCAGGGACAGCGCAGTGGGATGTATGCTGAGCAAGTGGCCATCAGAGAGTGGTGGTGGCAGGCAGGAGCTCTTTGTGTCTTGGGCAGTGACCACAGAAGGTCACCATGGAAAGGCTTTGGGACATTCATTGCATTTGTCTCTCATAGGGAAGAGTGTTCAGAGAGAAACACGCAATCCATCAATGGCCTTGTGTGCTTGGCAGAACTGTCAGCCCAGTGAAAATCCCCCTGCATGTTCCACTGCTACAAACACGAGGGTGCCTGTGTCCTACACTGGCAACGTATTTTTTGCTCAAGTGGAGGTTTGAAAGGCCAACTCTGTTTGCTTGGCCTTTACCTGGACTCGTAACGTGGCTGTGAAGGCTCCATGGGCAGCTTCCAAATCCCGGGGGGCATCTGGCCCACTGGCCAGGTGCCTTTCCTTCCTATTTGCAGGTTATTTTGGTGGAGTTATTTACGTGTTGCCGCCTGGGCCACTCGCAGTGATCCTGGAGGCAGTACTGGCACCTTTGCTGAATCCAGGGTTTGTAACAGCTGCCACTGAAAGAAATGCAACGCAGCTTATAATCTGCAGTATATGATTGGGAATTTCATTATGTTTGGGAATTTCATTATGTTATATCTTGGCATTTTCTGCTTGACTTTTGCATGCTTTGTAGATCTAATGAAACCCCCAGAGCTGCCTGTAATTCTTTTTCTTTTTTTTTGTTTTGTTCTGTTTATATTTTATTTATTTCCCTTGCCCCAGCTGTATATTCTTTTGTTTATTAGCAGTATATAACAGTTCATACACTGTTACAGATAACTTGATATTTAGTGTTCTTTATGAGTTACTCAGTTGTTTATAATAATCAGTTGTGTACCATCCTTAATAGGAGTTTTTTTCTCAGAGTTCTGAGAAGTTATCTTTCTCTTTCTTCTTTTTTTTAAATACATTTTTTTTAACAAAAATTATTTTTTTTTAACCCAAATTATCTGGCAGGCCAGCGAGGAATTAAAGTTTAGATAAGCAGAACTGATAAGCCAATAATCCAGTCACTATTAGGGGAATAGGCAAAAAATACTTGAAATTTTTTTAAGTAAGTGCTTGTTGTGGCCTTTTACTGTGTCTAAGTTTGAAGCTACTTGGAAAAGGCAAGAAAATGGGTCTTTTTTATTACAATGTGTAGTATGGATTGCCTATTGATATGACTGAACTGTATGAATAGAAAAATGATCTTACTTTTTCTCATAGGAGAAATTCTCAAAGATTTCCTATGCACCTGAGTTCTGTTCCCCATCCCATTGCTTTCTCTTAATTAAATTTTATCACAAATTGATTACATCTAGGGTTTCCCATGGGGCTGTAGAAGAGAATTTACTTTTATTCTCATATCCATAAAGCTTACTGTTTAAATCTTCTCTGTCTGCCTCTCTTTATTAAGAAGATTTGCTGATTGCAATTTGATTGCCTGTTCAGCTTTTTACAAATTATGTTTCTCTAATTGAAGCCTAGAAATAGAAAACCAATAGATGGCTCTAAGTTAACCTCAGAAATGTTTGATTTTGTGTTGTTTTGTTCATCACAAGATTCTGCATTGTAGTAGAAGATACTTTTCAAGTCTCCAGAGAAAATATTGTGTTAAAAAAGCAAAGAAAAATATGTGTGTTTATTCAGCAGCTCCCCTCAGACACTGCAAATGCAGACAAGTGCTGGGTCATTTTATAAATAAGACAAATGATATCTTGGTGGAAACTCAGACTCATTAAGTTAGATATTTAAACAGTTCCTAAGGAGGTTCAAGGCACGGGTCTTATTCAGAGTCAGGTTTCCATAAGCCAGAGATTCCTGTTATACAAAGGGGAGTTTTTCAGAGGGAAAAGCAAATTTGCTCTGTTTGCATCCCTGATTGAATTCCTCTTGTGGGCACACGTAGCTATCTGCGTCGCTACTGGGCTTTTCTTTAACACTTCAAGCTGTCCCACATTCTCCCTTCAGGATTAAGCTGTGCGTGAACGGTTGTCTCAGCGCAGAGACTTTTTCTCCCCGCCTAGAAGCCGGAGTAGGGCTCCCAGCAGAGCTGTCCCCACCGAGGACACCCTGTGAGTTCAGCCCCTTGCAGACGGTGACATTTATGTGTTAGCTGTGTGCAGCACTGTGCCACCGAGCTGGCTGCTCGACGGCTTTTCAGCTCGTTCCCCCCTAGTCCTCTCACTCCTGATGTTTCGTGCTGAAACCTCTTACTTTGCTGCGGCTTAACTAGATTACTCTTGTGTCACCGAGGCCCTGTAATGCTGGAAAGGCTGGTTAACATATATATGAAAGCCATGGCTCACAGCCACGCTGCGTGTGACACATGCTCTTGGATCAGGCAAAAACATTAAAAAGTCATGAGTGATACAGAAAAGATCCTGAAACAGGACTAACAAGTAAAAAAAAACAAAAACAAAACAAAAAAAACCATCCACACACACACACAAAACCCACAATATACTGAACCTCTTGGGAAGAGATCATTTTTTATTTAGTAGATTGTTATTTTTTGCTTCCTCCTCCACGTCATGGTGCTGGAGCAATTAAAGTCTCACTGGATTTGTGCCGAAGGCCTCTTGTTGCCAGGACACCTGCAATCTGCAGCTAGCAATTTGGCTGGGAAGTCACAGGCAAGTTGCATGTGATGCAGAAGCCACATCTCTCCCTGCTCTGAATGCCCAAAGCTACAAGGAGCAGCACCCTAAGGTATATCTTAGGACATATAGTAAGATATAGGGTGCATTTTTTTCTAGCTTATGTGTGATCTCTTTGGAAAGGATCACATCCCTCATGGATCAGAGCCAGCGTCCTACCTGTTGTGGAGCTGGGATGATGAGGGCAGTGCTGCTAACGCACCTTGAAGGCCAATTTGCAAAATGCTGCTTGCACTGCTTGCTCAGGCAATTAGTATAACCCGGTTGCCTGTAAATGTCCTTTCTGTTGTTGTATCATTAATCTTAACAATGTCAACCTCTCCGCTTTATAGCTTCCCAGGGTGGGAGTCAAGGCCGTATTTCATGCTGGAGCGGGGAATATCCACTCCCGCAGCGCTGCTGATGCCTGAGAAGATCAACATGTCCTAGCGATGGAGACCAGATGCGCGGAAGTGCTCGTTGGGCTGCACCAGGAACCAGAGCCGTTTCATCTCTCACTGCCTGATTGCTGCCATGGGAGGAGGGTTTTCTGTGGGACAAGTCTAGTGGGAGAAGCCCATGTCCCTGGGCAGTGGTGTCCTATGTGGGGTGGTTGAGGCCCTTGTAGAGGCCGACGATGCACAGAAACATATGGGAGTTGCTGCTTCCTCCTCTGGACAGGTTCAGTGGTGGCAGCACTCATGGAAGGGAGGGAGGAGATGATCCATATTTTTTTGTGCTTTTTAGAAGACTGTGGATGTGAGGAGGTCGCCCTAAGCTAAGTCCTTAACCCTTACAATACAGCCTACAAGAGAATAAAAACAAAAGCTCAACAAACCAACAGCCCCACACTGTTCTCCTATGAATAGAGGTCCCTTTACATGACTGACCATCTCTGTCAAGCTTTAAAATAGTTTAAAATGTAACACAAAAACAACTAGGTAAATATACACTTTTTTTCATCTCACAGCTCACAATATAACAAGTGGGGTTATTTTGGGGCTTTTTTTTTGGGTTTTTTTTTTGTTTTTTTTTGGTAATAGACTGTGATAAAGCATAGCATTGGTTCCCTTAACTCCAAATAAAACAGGCTGGGCAAATCCAGAGGGACTGTCACCAGGAAGGTTTCTGCATAAAAGTGGCTATTTACTGTAATTAAGATTTCTAGATGCATTTTGTAATAAACCGAGAGAAGTGGCCCTTTAAGTGGCACCACAGGCATTTAAGACATTATTAAGCACGTGCAGTGGGGGCTAGTAGGGTCAGAGGGGGCCTGGGTGGCTCTCCGGAGGGCCGCAGAGCAGGCCCCACACGAGCTCTGTCACATGCCGGGCGCCATGGGTGGTGCGTGGGCCGCCTCCATTGGAAGGTGCCCCCATGTGTGGCCACGGTGCGTCCCTGGCACCCGCCATTTGCAGGGAGAGAGCCCCCTTGAAGACAAGGGGCCCAGCTGGGTGCAGCGCGACCCACCAGGCCGGAGCTGCCCTGTCCTGCCTGTCTGTGTGAGCCCCGCGCCACCAGCTCTGCCCTTAACCCCGTGCTGTGTCCCTGAGCAGTGGCAAAGCGATTATGGATGAGAGTCTCCAGGCTACTGGGGGACGCAGCTCTCCAACTGCCATGGAAATTAATGGCAATTATGTGGCCGAGCCCGCTGGCTAGCTTGGGGAAAGCAGCCTCTGCCCGTCTTGCCTCTGGTTGACCGGAAGGTTTGCCGGCTGCTTTACAAAGTTGTAAATCCAGCTGCTGCAGAAGCTAAAGGGAGTTAGATGCTCTTTTCACCAGATCCCCAGCTGCCATGAAGTGGCTTTGCTTGGCCAAAGCTGATAGAGCCTCACCAATTTACCCCAGCTCATGGTTTGAATTGCTCAGGCCATATCAAAGTATCTGCCATCTCTCATTGCAGGCAGGTGAAGCACTGCTGAGGACTGAACAAGATCCTGCAGTTGGGGATTTTAATAAAAAATACATATTAACAGAAACTAGTGTAGGGGCTGTTAGCTCTTGCAGCATTTGTTTGTGTCTTATTCCTGCCATCTCTTCTTTGTTCAGTGCGATCGCATCTGCATCACTATGGTAACTAATGAATGATTATTTAATTTACCCACCTCTGAATGCGGTCGGTTAGTGTTAAAAATATTCCAACCCTCTCTGACATATACATACGCACAAACACATACGGTCTGTCACACAGGAAAAACTATAGGTGCTTGATATTCTTATTTCAGGCTAAAATGCGTTTACTTGTCTCTTCGGATGGGGCCGAGAGCTTTATCCAGTGTGACGATAGCCACAAGCTAAATGGTAGGTGCAGATAAACACAATTATATTTTTTCATGTTCCCTGTCAGCACATATCAGCTGTCAGCAAGCACACCTGAAACAAAAGCTGCACCCTTTGCATCCCAGAGGATTTCTGCCCTGCTCCCTGGTCTTCGTAGTTGGCATGTAGTCACAGGAAGTTTTCAAAAGAAAATTGGCATATTTTTGCTTTGAAAGAGCTAGTCTGGAAATGTTGTGCTGGCAGAACTGGAAGGGGAAAAATAATTACCATTGTCTTTGCAAAGGATCAGTGAGCCTTCGGCCATCTGAAATCTTCAAGAAAAGGCTAATCTGCGATTTGTGGAGAAATCATAGGCCTGCTCTGTTATTCCTGAAGGCTGATTCAAGCAGGGACTGATGAGACAAGGCAGCTCAGCATCTACTTGCATCATGCTTTTTGCCAGCTCTCTTCTTATTTCAGTGCTTTAATGGGCCGATGTCTTTCAGGAGATCCCTGGACACCTCAGATGAGCTTTGCTCGAGGGGACTCAATTTTATCAAGTGCTACAGCATCGTGTAGCTGACTTGCAAAGGCAGTCCTTCCCTTATAGTAAAATACACCTGCTCCCACAGCAGCAGGTGAAGTTTGCATTTCTCTTCTTGGTGGCTGCCTGAGGAAAGGGGATGACAGAGTGAAGGGAGGCCGGCTCCTAGCTCGAGGTCAACTGTGGGGGCAAGGAGCCTCTGCAGCTCTGCTGGGAAATGCTGTTTAATGTTACATGGGGCTCTGGCTCAGCCCATTTGGGAAACACAGGGATTTGGACAGCGAAAACTGGGACTTGCTGCCCACCAGGCCTGGAAGATGTCCAGCTTCTGTCTCTTGGCCTTTTTGCCATCCCTCTTGGGACACTCAAATGTAAAACTGCGAGGCTGCAAGCACTCATTCCTGCCGCTTTGAAGTGCAGTGTGCACACATACATCTATATGGATATATACAACTCAAAAATAACTGCTTTGTACAAGTAAAGCTCAAACCTCTTGGGTGACCCTGCACCTTACCCAGGCCCCTGTGCATTTTCCAACATGGTGGCCACGCTTTGTTGCTATTACATATCTGAAGCAGGCCAAGGACTCCCAACTTGTGTCCTATCATTTATATATAAGTGTACAGTGATCCAGACAGCTAGATTTATTGTTGGTTACATGAAGCAATAACTGGCTGGACTATGGCCCTCAGTTAACTTGAGGTAAGGTGAAAATAGGGGCACTAAACTAGAATGAATTGCTATATCCTAACACTGCTTTAAGGCTAAAGTGGGACCTAGATCCACCAAAATTGCAGAATTATGTGGTCCCTCTGCAACAAATGCTTCATCTCAGTGCCCATATCCAGGGCAGGCTGCTTTTAAAAATCTCACTCCTGAATCCTAGATTCCCATGAGCATAAAGCAGTAAAGTCCTTGAAAGACATGGGCAAAGTATAAATCCTCTGCTCCTGCTGTTCTCTAACTGCTTGCCAATCCAAGTCTCTGCTCCCAAGTTTCAAGGGGCCAGATCTAATTTAATGTAATTTCTTGCTTTACAAAGCCTTAAAAATTAAGACATGCCCGTTATGTGCTGCACTGCAGCTCACCTGCAAGCTATTGAGTTTCCCCAGAAGAAAATCATGGCCATCTTACAGGGATGAGTCATCTCTAGCAGCTGGGTGAGAGATGATTTTCTAGTTGTGCACAGGTTGTGCACAAGGTTTTGGAAAAAAAAAAACCTTCTTGTTCCCTTTAGGGCTGAAACCAAGTTCCTCATATTTTTGTGAAGGAAAAAAAAAAACATGTGGAAGAGAGAGACTAGTTTAGCTTAGCCAACAGTTCATTAATCAACTCACATCGTGTGTGAAAGATTCACCTTTGCCAGTCTCCTGCATTCCAGAAAAGTGCTTTGACCACAGAAATATCAGGGATCTCTAAGTTTCATTTTTTATGCAAAGTGGAACCGTGCCAACCTGTGAGACTCTGACTTCAGTGGGTAGTTAATAGCTCGGTGATTTATAGCACCTGCCTAGCACACAGGGGTCCTAAGTACAGGTCTGTGAAAGCCCAGGACTTGAGGCTATTGTCAGTGCTGAGCCTCTCCTGGGTTCTGAGCATAAATCACGGCTTGGAGATGAGAAATCTGTTCTGACAAAAGTTTTGGCAATGCTGGTATGTTTCCCTGCAAAACACTTGTTTCAGTGACCTGGTATTTTCCGATAAGAGAACATTTCACTGAAGAACTTCTGAATATCTTTAAGTGTTCAGCAGCACTGGGTCTTTCAAATAGTCTTGAAAAATTAAGGGAATTCATCCATATTTTGGGTTTCAGGGTCTTTTGATAGTTCTCAAGGTGCCCTTTCCAGGATGGTCCACTTAGCACTGCTTATATATATGTCATATAATATGCTTGTGATATGCTTAATCATATGGTTATATATATCATAATGGCTGATATGCAACTTTGATGTCTCATGCCTTTGGAAGACTTTGGGACATGAGACTCTAGTGCATTGTGTAGAGAAAATATGAAAAAATAAAATAAGAAAAAAAAATTGAAAATTTACACTTCCACAGGAATGGAAAAAAAAGAGAGGAAGTAACTATTTCCTCCCATTTTTATGTAGAGCTAATTAAGGAAAATCTGCTAAATCCCTTGATGCCACAGAACGATTTGTGGCTGACTAGTGACAAAGGATGAGCCTGGAGACTTTACTGGGAACCCCATATGCAAATTAAACATGGAAAAACAGATGATTCTAGTGTCAGCTGTGACATCTGGCACTGCCCAGGCCGAGAGGTTCCCCCGCTGGCCCCTTCCTTCCTTCTGTAAGGAAAAGACAAGGCATAGTGGGAACAGTCTGAAAAGGGTTGCTGTTTTCTCTTGATTTCTCAGCCCAGGAATTTCCCCTGCTGAAGGTCTGCTCAGAAGGCTACTGGGTGTGAGATTTCTCACTTAACCAAATGAAAAAGGATGCTTAAACTTTGAACAAATTGTTCCTTCCAATCCTTTGTCAGATGCAGGAAATAAATACCATTGTCAGCCCCATCCAGGTGTTTTTACCTAGGATAAATCCTATTTCGACAACTGAGAAAGATGTGGCATTTTTTATTTTGTCCAAGAGACTCATTTAACCCCTTCTTGGCTGCTGAGCACAGCCCATTATCTCTCTCATTGCCTTTCTGATTTCAGCAGATGGACACAGCTGAGAGCTACAAGAAAACACACGAGTTGTTGTGAATGTGCCTAGCCAGAAAGACAAAAGTTGAAGATGAATTTGAAGTTTGGCTGCTTTAAGATACTCTGCCTATAGGAAGAAAATCAGTTTAGGTAGAAGTATAAAAGATACCATCAGCAGATTGAATCAAGGGTGGAAAAAAAGCATAGTTTTGGCATTGACCAGGATATTTCCAAAGGGCTCTGCTGCTTACCCGAGCCAATGGTGGATTCAAGGAAGAGCATTTCCCTCTCCCA
>JAUBOD010000433.1:4058400-4075320 GCA_032353885.1 Nothura maculosa | reverse complement strand
GTGCTCTGGGTGTCCCTGCTGGAGCAGGCGGTTGGACTAGAGGATCTCTAGAGGTCTTTTTTCTGCTGGGGTGAACTTTGTACTTGTGCTTCCCAATCCGTGTTACTGAGATCTTTTACTTATTCACAGAACCTCTGTGACACAGGCAACACTGCCGCAGCTTTCCATGTTCCATCCTGGCATGTTTGTGATTGCCACTTGGCATCATCTATACACACTCCTGGCCACTTTAGCTGATATTCATCAATGCCAACTGTGGCCAGTTGCAATGGTAACTTTTGCAATATTACCACATATCTGTTTCTTCCTTGATTGGCAGTGCTAGTTTATTTAATCTAGTACTTCATATATCCATGGAACAGTAAAAATATGATGTGGAACTATGACAAAGGATAAGAGAATCTGAGGCCCATAGGGAGCCCATAAGGTCGCCTGCTCTACTCCATTTTAGCTGACAGGTGTCAGTTTGATCAACATCAGGGAGGCTGATTTACACTGTCCTAGCTCCATATGTTGTTATACCACTCTTTATTTATCAGAGTAAACAAGCTCTGTGGTTAAAACACTAGACTGTTCCTTCTGGTTTGGCATAAGTTATTTAGTGTCTCTATGACTCAAACCTTGTCTCTTGTTACCACCAAAGATGAATAATAGCTCACCTTGGTCTTACAGGAGTGTTGACAGAGAGGTAACTATCTTGTTTACAGCTAAAGTTATGCATGGCTGAGATACAAAAAGCAGCACGTCAGAGAGAAGGCAGATGTTTTCTGAAGGGGTAGCTTTAAAAGACAGGCCCAAGGCAATCAGGCTGTGTCACTCCATTTTGTAAAGATAAATCCATTAATCCTTATGAGGTGCTGAGAGCTGACTACCAGGATATCTACTTCCACTTTCATGAAAATCCCTGCCAGTTACTATTTTGAAAGTGAACCTAATGCTTTCACCATTTGTGTCTTTATCTGAAGAATTATGCAGTGCTATATTCAGAGTTGAGGGAAAAAAAAAAGTTAAATTCAAATAAACCTCAGGATTGATTTTTTGGCTTTAAGACAGACCTAACCGCAACTTAATTGTATCCTTGGAAGTTAATGTAATGGCCATCTGCAGTGTGAGGACACATTAGGGAGTTCTTTTGAATTCACAGTTTTCTTTTCTGATATATTTTCAAATGCAAGAACAGCTCCTCACTTTAGAAATGCATCTAGGAGTAAATCCTACTCCACCAGTGTAGTAATAGAGCTGGCTTCTGGAGGTGATGTACCACACCTGCAGTTTTTCATTTACAACTTTTGAAGGTGTCACCTTCACACAGAACATCGAAGTTTTCATGGATCAGAGGTTGGTTCAGTGTTTCTGGAAGGTGAGGTAGAGAGGATAGCACACAAATGACTTGCATTGGTGACTTAATTCACTGGGTTCTGGAAATTCTCCAGTTTTGGTAGTGTGGATAGATTCTGCAGGTGGTTGACTAGTTGATAAGAGCTTTGGAGGACTACTCTGAAGACAAGAACAATTTCATTTAGTGAAGTCGGAGCTTTTAGACTAAGTAAGGAGTTGGCTTCCTAAATGTATCTGACTAACCTTTGCAGCTGGGAGCAAGTGAAGTGCAATGAAAAGTAGTGAAGAAAGTCCCTTATTCACCCTGTAGCATATGCAAGGGGAACCAGAAAAGAAAACCCACAGGACTGCCACGTAGACCTTGAGTTAGACATGGCTGCATGGATTTAATTATTTCATAGTGCTCTGCCATGCCCAGCATCTGTTTTGTCTCCATTTACCCTGTCTTTCTCTCTCACGGTTTTCTCTTCTTTCCATGATTTTCTTTCCCACTTTATATTATTATTTGCTCACCTCCGTTTCTTCCTCAACTTGTGTTGTCACCCATAAAGAAAAGCTTCAGGGTGGCATCTATTGGCAACTTAGTGGGAATAATGTACTTACAAGAGCAGACACAAAATCTGGCCTTACAAAATGCTCTTTGTCCATGTACTCTGTTGTAGTCCATGTCCATGAACTACTGCTGTGATGCTGCTACTGCTTGCTACTCCAATGAGCAGAATTAGGCAAGGAACTTAAAGAAGCTTCTTCTGTCCTCATCAGGGGTGTTTGCAGAAAGTGATAATGTGCCCTGATTCCTCTCTTTCTTGTGTCCTCATCATGTTGGATCATCCTATCTGCTCCATGATTGGTGCGTCCTCCCAGTGGAGGAAATGACCATTGTTTATGAACTTTACTTTGAAGTGGCCAAAGAGTTAAATGGAAAGGACTTCTATACAGAAATCTATCAAAGGTCAATGGAAATAATCAGACAAGCAATCTCTCCCAGTGTATTATGTCCACTTGGCTTTAAGAACAACAGAAAATCACATATTTTTAGTCTCGTTTGTGTCAGCGTAGACACAAAATAGTCAAAACAGGCCACAGTCATTTGACTTCAGGTTAGGCTAAGATCCTAGTTTCTAGCATTTTATTCCAGTTTATGAAGAATTCTTCTTATTTTTGGTGATCTCACTGAAAAAAATGTTAACTCTCAGTCAAAGACTTAATGAAGGCAGAAGCATATTCATCCTAAATCTGTTGAAATTTGCAACTTTATAAAAGTCAAAACATTTCAAAGTAATTTTCATCTCCATTCTTCTTTCATTTGCATTCATTCATTTTCAGATATTCAGATGAGCATTCCTGAAGTACAAGGCCTTCTGGCCATTTCTGGAGAGAGGAAATAAGAACAAAAATAACACAAAAGGATTAGAAGGGGCAAAAAAGTCCCTTCTTAGCCTTTTAAAGAAAAAAAAAAGAAAAAAAAAGGTGCACATCACCTGAGGTAGAGAAGCCCACCATACTTGCCCTATTTGTTTCTATCCTGATGATGATGATGTGACAATTCCATGCATTTTTTATTGAAAGAGGTCAGATTTAACTGCCACTTTAAATGTAATTGCAAATTTCAACTGAACATTTAAATTCGTGTTGCCGATCTGTGTTCTTAAGTGAATAAAATCTCATAGCCTGGATTTCTACAGTTTTGACACTTTCTTTTATGAAGGTGTCAGCCTCTGACTTGCAGCACAATCACAGCAATGGCAGTGACACCTATGTATTGGTGCTATTAACACTTCCATTTCATGTCCTCTAGATTAGGACAGGCTCTTGGAAATCCTTTTGTTTAGCTGTTTGCCCAAGGATGTGCCTTCAGTGCAAATAGAAGCAAACCATAGGACTTTCTCGCTTCTTAAAGCTGAGGAGAAATCTTGGCTGTCTTTATATGTGACACATTCAATGTGTGCTAATTTTCAGTTAAAGCTGCATGTGTGATAGGTGTTACTTAATGTGGCGGTGGTGATCAAGAGAATCAGAGGACTAGAATAGTTCGTATTATATTTCTGGAGGAAATTTCACTTTAAAATGTAAGAGTCTGTTCAGATTGTCTTAGTAGATTCAGAATTTGGCAGTGGTGTCTCCTGGCTGACTGGCTATTTGGACTTATGGTCCATTGACTGGAAGCAGAAGGGAGGAACTGGAAGCCTGTCATGGTGTTCCTTGGCATTTCCTCTTGTTATATGGCTTGGCTATGTCTCAGAATAAATATTATTGCTGTGTTATACAAGAAGATATCCTGGGGAGCAACGAAGAAAAAATGATTTTATTGTGGAATTTGTAGGGGTCCCTACACCAATAGCAAAATTATAATCACCCAAGTCCTATCAAAAGCCTACTGAAAAATAAAGATTGCATTTAATGAGCTTTTTGCTTTATATGATTGTTTAAATTTGACTTAAGTTTGTACTGCTACTTAAAAGGGCATTTGTGATTCCCCTTCTAACTCTTACTCTTTGTGCCAGCTGCTGCCTCTTTTGTGTTGGCATGAACACTGTAGCAAGTCTTGATGAATCTGATGAAGAATTGATTCTCCTGAGAAGTAATTTAGCTGAAGGCATCATCTGCTGGATCACTAGGCACTAGCAGGTGCCTGCCTAACACAGGTCCAGGTACTAGGACCAAGGAGGCAGATGAAGGAGTTAGTGGCCATGGCATTAGTTTATGCATTGCAAAGAACAGAGAATGTGCACTTCAATCACAAGTCTTCTCAAAAGTGTCAAACTGGTCCACCCACAGAGAGCAACTGGGAGCACTGGCTTGGTCTGTCTCATCACAAGGATGCATGAGGAAGAGTCAAAGATTCCCAGATCATGACTCTCATGCCAGTTCAAATGACTCAAATAAATACACAGAGGTGTACCAAGATCAGCACCAAGCTCAGACCTTCTCATGAGGCTCATCACGATGCTCATGGAGTAGTTAGTTCAGTCTGAATCAGAAGCAGCTCTTTCATAGTCAGCATATTTATACCAGCATGAAACCAGTGTGACAGGAGAATCAGGTCTTATGTTGATAATTATCCAGTTTCTTCACTTTGAGCATTCCCTACTATTTTAGCAGTGCTTTCCGTATCTTCCACTCTTGTTGCTATCTCCTCTGGCAGCTTGGGGTTTGTGATTTTCTTCTGGTGCCCATAATGGCTCTCAAAATCTGTTTTATGGCTTTGTTTGAAGGTTAACCTTAAAAGGGTTGTCCAGTGCTGCAGTTTGGTTTGGCAGCCTTCCCTACGTGTGTTCAAGGAGAATAGATAAGCCTTGCCTTAATGGCCATGTGCAGGAGGATGGGTGCCTTGTGCTCACACCTGTGCTCTGATCTATACTCAAGCAAAAGTCCCTTAATATTTTCTAATCTGAGCTGACCTTTCAGCTCAGACCTTCCTATTTCACTAGTTTTAGGGTAGTTTCTGTATTAATCAGTTGATTTTTCCTCTTAAAATTTTCAGATCAAGCCGGTTACAAATGCACACACTCACACAGACTACCCCGCTTATTCATTGCCATTAATAGATGTATTAGAAAGATCCTTAGTGGACTGCGGTTTATTAACCTACATCGAGTAATATAAAAAGAGAATAAATTAGCAGTTCTAGTGAATATCTTCTGCAGAAAAAAATGCATTCCTTCATGCTGAAAGTCTTCATAAGCTCGCATTCTCAATGCTTTTCTTGAATATGTCTTTCCCTTTCCGCAGCGCTAGTTGTGCGGTTTATTTAAGCCAATGTAGCGCACACACCTCCTTCTCCCCTCCTTGCAGCCTCCTGGCAAAAGAGTCAGTGTTCATCTCAGAAAATGCAAAGGTGCATGACTGGGGTTGCCAATGGGCTTGACTCAACTTTTTGGAAAGTTCACTGAACATTTCTTTTTTTTTTTGCCTGGAGGAGCTGTCAGATGCAAGGTATGTCCAGCTATCAGTGTCATCTGCTGCCTTGTCTCAGCAGATTTTTGAGACTAAATACAGTGCCTAGTTTTTCTTACTTACTTATTTTTCCCAGCTTTTTTTTTTTTTTTTTTTTTCTGGGTAGCTTAAGTTACATACCCACCATAATTTTCCACTGCTGCCAGATGAATGAAAGTGAAAAGCCGAAGTTAAATCTAGGTGTACTGTCTTTTTTGGGAATACGTTTACTATGTAAGCCATTTTATTTCTCAACTCAAGCATTGCTTCTAAGGCATATCTGTGAATCACTCTTGTAAGCATCAGCCACAGCCATTTCAAAGCATCATCTGCCTGACAAATTTAGACTGACCTGTTTCCCCATGCTAAAACAGTTTCACTGACTTGCTCATTTTAGAGGATGCTTTCACAAAGGAGCCTTCCTGGTTCTTACACCTGACGGATCTGATTTTGATGCCCAGAAGCCAGCAATACCTTCCCTCACATGCACTAACATATCAAGAGTATCCCTATTGAGCATTATGTAAAATTGTTTCAGGATCACCCAGTACACTTTATTTTGTTCTGTCCTATTTTTTTTGCCATTTCCCTTTAATTTTCTTATAATCTTGTCAATTTTTTCAATAGTGGATTGTGTCCTATGTTTCTGCTCCTTGACTTTCCCAATCATTCCAGACTGGATCCTATAGTAATGAAACCAGTAGGTCTAAGTAACATTTAGACATGGTTAGAGAAGCAGCAAATGCTCTTTTAAACATAACTTTGGGTTTCCTCAGTGCTAGTTGATCCTCCAGATTCCAGAGCCTCCAGGTGTGAGGGTGGCAAACAGCAGCCAGTTGGCCTATGCAATTGTACTATGATGGAATTATCCAAGAAATTATTTTGGGTATTGAAAAGAAACATGGCTTAGAAATGGCAATGCAGAGCTGGGCTGCTGCCGAGACCTGTAGGAAGGCAGCTGGGGAGCACCGTGGCTCTGGGGCCTTGGCTGGCGCTGCCATTCATGCCATGTATGAAAGGGATGGGGTTTAAACTTCCTGTTTTGGCAGCAGACAGCTTAGTCTCATCTCTTTTCAGTGGATTCTTTACTATTTTTATTCTTTTTTTTCCTTAGTATCTCAGCAAGACAGCTCTCCTCCCTCTCCTGCAAGCTTGCTGCAGCCTCATAGCGGAGTGCAGAGTGCTCATGTGTGAAGTCTGTTGGTCACAGTATCTCTTGGGCTATGGCCTATGGCAAAATGTGCAGGAAGCCATTTACAAGAAGGCCACACTATTTAAATAAAATGTGGCATTTTGGTGTCATGTGAGATTCAAGAAGTTATCTCCATGTGGGGTTTGATCCAGTTTCTATTGGAGGGGATGGGAGGTTTGCTGCTTATTTCCCAGGGAGCAGGCAGGGATGAGTAAACCAGCAGAGATTTGAAGAGAAGGAATGTCAGATGGGAAATCTCTTCCAGAGTGCTGGGGAAGGCAAGCACGTTTTTACCTCTCTATTTGAAAATGTGAGAATCTGACCAGTCAACAAAGCCGGGGCAGACTGCTGAAATAAGAGTCCCCCTTGCTAGGGTTTGCCAAGCCATTTTGCAAGGAGGCTTCGTTCTCCCAAAGCACCATGGCGAGAACCTTGGAAACCTCTCTCAGACTGCAGTGTGGGGTAGCAAGAGGCAGCCCCAGAGCCCCAGCTTGCTGAGGAGCTGGAGGGTTGTGCTCCGTGAAGCACTTCCCGGACCATTCCCTGTGTTGAACTGTTTCCAAGCACAGCTCCTAGTCGTGCTCTGGAATAGCTTTGGGGAGGCAGTCTCTGCTTGCCAAACCGTAGTATTGCTCTGCTCTGGGTAGGATGCCTTGTGCTGTGCTTCTCATCAAGGCTGGTGGCAGCTTCATGTGCGCTGGGGCGGCCCAGGCACGAGTGAGCGAGCCGGTAGCCACCCCAAGCGCTGTGTCAGGAGCTGGGCCTAAGGAGTTAGGCCGGGATGGCAGGGCCGCAGCGGGGCAGCTGGGCTTGGCAGCTGGGCAGCGTGTGCTCTTAGGGTGGATGATCCTTAGCACTGGGGACACAGTTAGCAGTATTCACAGCAGCACTGGCTCATGTTACCATGTCTTCATTATTTCAACAGTGGCCTGTTCCAACCGGCTGGAAGACAGCTCTTGAGGAGCTATTAGGCGTAATTAAAATTAGCCTTCAACTGCCAACACAAATAACTAGCCTAAATGCATTTTCCTTTCCTGTATGTTGAGGTGCCTTTGTTCCATTACAGAGTGGAGTTATTTGGTCCTTCCTGATTGTTTTCCCAACCCTCCTCAAGTTTGGAGTTACCCGAAATAAGGAGCTCTTAAGAGCCAGAGCTCTTGATGATTCCTGCGGTGAGCCCCTGGGCTTGGCTCCCTGCGCACTCACAGCAAATGCAAAAGGAGCCGGGAGTTCCTGCTTGGCGAAAGGTGAAAGTGCAGAAACAAAAGCCAATTTACAGCTCCTCTATCCCTCACCAAGGAGTGACACTGTTTTGACAGGTAAGAGGCAGCGCACACCTCCTTGTAGCCAGGTAGGAATGTCCGGGTAGGCAGCGTCTCCCTTTGTAACGTGTGTGAAAAAGGATGTAGACCAGAGTAAGAAATAGTCTTCTCCTAGTACAGTCACGCCAGCTAACAACTTAGGAGATAGCATCTTCAGAAATACCAGCCTTTCAAAAGCAATGTGAATTAGGAGATTACTTCAGTGGCACTATCTGATTTACTGAATCTATGGAAACTCTCAGAAACCTGATCCACATGCCTGTTCATTTTGGCTATTGTGCAAAGAATAATTATGTTATCAGCTAACCAGTAAAGCAGGTAGAAACCACGGTGAATATTACTGTGCCCATTACTCTGTTTAATGGATGAATGGTCTTTTCATTTCTTCTGCGTCTGACTTGTAAAGGATAGAAGATAATCTGGAATAATAACAGTAAAACCATGAAAACAAAAAGTAAAGGGAATGTTCACATTGTTCTGTGAGTCATTATGCAAAGACCTGCTTTTGCCCAAGTTTGCAGTGGTAAACCCATACGAGTAAATCTAACAGGATGTCGACCCATGTGTCCAGAAAGCAGCAGAGCTCTGTGATCGTGACCCCTCCAAGCTCCACCAACTTAGCCCCACAACAGGGCTTACTACTTAGGACACGGCACTGCACTGCCTGGCTGAACCACCTCCTGCTCTGCTGCTGTGCAGCCTCTCCCAGCTTAGGCCAGCGCCACCGTGATTTGTGGATGTGGCCAAGCTCTGAAACGACGTGACATCTTTCATACAGGAGGGAGAAGACAGTGAAAGGAGTGGGGTTCTCGGAGGCTGGAAGGCTCTTTACTGTAATAGTATGTCTTGTCTTTGTACCAGATTCTCGCTGCAAGACTCTTTAAGACCCACTGAAGGAAACTGAAGGACTCCTACAACATCGATAAGCTTTCAGTGAGTCATAGGAGCAAAGCTACGTGGTTGCTTGGTTCACCAGTTTTCCTATGTCTGCAATGGGAGTCAATTTCAGTAATTCAGCTAAAATAACCTTATAGCAAAAAAATGGGAAAAGAATCAAAAGGAAATGATAAAAATGAGAGAAAAGGCAACTAAAGTGTTCTGAAGTTTCTCAAATACAGAAGTTGTAAGAGGATTAAACAACAGGGCTTAGATAATGCCATGTATGTTGGCCATGACCCTCCCAAGGTGCCCCACCAGTGTGATCGGCCAACCCTGAGGACCTGGAATGTCCCTCTTTTCCAGGGCCATCAGCGTGATTGTGTCTCCTGGTGCCTGGATCATTTTGCAAACTCCGGCCACATAAGTAGCTGTGGGTAGCTGAGCTGCTCAAGTACGTACCAGCTGGCTGAGCAATAAAGCCTCTGCTATAATATTCCCTCTTGGATTGACTATCACTTTTACTCTTCAAGCCTGGGCTGCCCCTGTGCAAAAAGTCTACTCTTTGCAGAATGCACCCAGGTTAGAGGACATCAGAATCTGGCCTGAATCATTTATAACTTAAACACTAAGAAAACGGAATGTCTTTAGACTGTACCTTCACAGGTTTTATTGGAGCATCAAAAGAAACATTGAAGTGATGTTGTTATAGTACTTAAAGTGCTGGGCGAAGAGTCATAGCAGAAAAATAAAACTCACTGAACTGTTAGATGTCTCATGACGGATGAGTCAGAAACCCTTTGTTTCCTGCAACACTTTTACCAATTTAGCAGGCTTCAAGAGGAGAAAATGGAGCTGTGGATGACACAGAAGAGACAAATTGTGAAAAAAAAGCCCACAGCTTGTAGGGTAGATGAAAGGCAAGATACAGCAATTACAAAACACCAGGAGATACAGTATGTGGGCAAAGGGTGTGCCCAGGCTCCCCAAGCATTTGAGAAATTAAATTCCGAGCTATCATTCATTCCAACAATTTCCAGTGAGCAGAAGCAGGTACTTCCTCCAAAGACCACTGGTAGCTACATCAGATACATGTTGCCTCTGGCACCGAATGAAAGGCAGAGATGGAGCCTCTGGTGAGCCTACATAGCTATGAGTCCTTCCCAGTTTGCATCCTTTATGAATTCCAGAGGGGAAAAAAAATGATTTATTTTTGCTGGCAAAGTTGAGAAAGTAGCTCTATAGATAGAATGCCACAACACAGAAAACAGGGCAAAAGATCCACAGGTTAGTATGAGCCCTAGGTTCAATATTACACCGCCTTATTTCTGTCATGTGGACCAGACTGAGTGTTACCAGTGAAATTCATTTCATGTATAAATGATCCAGGTAAGGCTTCATCCCCTGCTACTTAAACCCCAAAGCAAAAGGAATTATATTGAGCTTTGGGCCATCAAAAATGTGAGTCATCAAAAGTAAGTGAGGTTACATTTTGAATACATTAGTTATACTTCCTTGAAATAAAATGACTTTTGTAAGATTTGTGAATCATGGAAAATGTTCTGGATTTCAACTGCATAAGCTCCTCAGTTGAGTAGCTTTATGTAACAGGTCCACGGAATAAGACCTGACTTAGAATTTAGAAAGAACTCAGAGGACACCCTGTGCAGAGAAAGCCACTGAAAGTGGTTGGAGAAATTAAAAGTCTGGTTCGGAAGGAGAAACTCTGAGCATGTACTTACTTACTTTGCAGAAAACCTGGTGGAGGAATGACTGATCTGTAGGTATGACTAGCACTGAGAACATGACATGAAGGGACTTCTCAGTCCATAATGGACAAAAGATCCATGAACTGGAAGCCAGACAGTTCGCGCTAGGAATAAGGCACACGCCTTTAACAGTGAGTGTAGCTGAAACAATCTGCCAAGCACTTCAGTGAAGTCTCCATCACTGACAGTGATGCAAGACAGGAAATTTTTCTAAAAGACTTCTAGCTGAAAGAGGAATTAATTCATGGAAATTCAGTAGTCAGACTAAATTATCACAAATGGACCTTGGGACATTGAAGAGATATTAATAAATTTCCACCCAGCAGAATGTCCTTAACAAAGATTCATCTTCCTGTCTATAAATCAATTTCCATACTTTCATCATTGTTTTTCCCAAATATGTTAGATTCATTTAGTAAGGTCAACACTAATGTCATAGTCTTTTTCAGTCCACCTTGGTTACTGGAATATTTATTCTGAATATACAAAATGTTACGTTTCTTTTGAGAAACTCCTTAAAACTACATAAGAAAGCTGTAGTGAACATTATAAAATTGCCAAATGAAAAATGTTACAATGTGAACATTTCTTGACAAATTAGCTTCAAACATTTTTTTATCAAGAGCCGATGAGTTTTACAAAATTATTGTTTACTGCTTCTGATTTCAGATTTTTTTTCAGAATTTCAGAGTTCTGTTTGGACCATGACAAAATAAACTGTGCACACTTTAATAGCTCAGATTATTTTCTTCCATCCTTCAAATACCCCAAGGTTGTCATATACTAAAAGGATGTCTGCAAAATGTCAGTCCTCCCAAACTTGCCTGTCACAATTAGGAGTAACTGGACGAGGAGTAGCTGTATTATACTTACTGATAATTGTAATGGAATTACTGTGCACGTTATGGGCTTGCCTAACCTAAGATGCAGCCACTGAGAGACCTGCTGTAGGAGCTGCCTGGGAGATGGGCTGTGTTTGGTGCCTGGGCTCCGTGTTCTCCCCAGCTGACTCCATTCACGTGCCTCACCACACCAGCTTGCTCAATCCTTGACCCTCTCCCCAGCAGGTAGGATGTTGCAGACTATTTACAGGGAGGGGATTGCTTTCCTGAGTGAACTTTCTGTTACCTGGCAGGAGAAATTCCAAAGGGAAGAATGAAGGGTCGCTATCTGTGCAGCAGCTAAGGGATTAGAGGGGTCTTTTCAAGTCAGGGAAATGTTCCTGATAAAGGGCACCGCAGCACTCTGCAGGAAGCGCAGGGGGGTTTTGACCCTCAGTAAAGATAGGGGGAACTTTTTGCAAGTAAAAACTGGTTATCTGTGTTTGAGTATTTTTGTCCCTGCTGTGGTGAAAAGTGTTACGATGTCTGGGATGGCTTCCCAGGCATTCAGCAGGTCACCTGTGCTGCTGCAAAGCCTCTGTGCGTTACAGGGCATGGCAAAGCATGGGAGCCCTGGCTGGGGAGAGCCCGGGTGCAGTGAGATCAGTGGGGCCGGGAGGAAGCCGCCTTTCCTGCTTGTGCCTGCCTCTCCTCTCGCAGGTCTCTCTCTTGGAGGCTTTGTGCTCTCTGGGAGATCTTCAGGTGGATCCCACAGCAGAAATGTCTCGAGCCAGGCATGCGCTTGTCCGGTCTCTGCCTCTTGGTCTTCCCAAGAACTCCTCAGCAGAGGAGAGGCTGCAGCTGCCTTGCCCTGCTATAATCCTCCCCCCAGACGTCCTTCCATTGCCAGGGCCCCCTGCTTCTTACTACCTGTTTCTGCATCCAGCTACCATTGAATATAGTGTGTCTAGACTATTGCATATCTGTGGGGAGCAAAAAAGCCTGTCCTGGGTGAAATAATTGGGTGTTGGGAGGTGGAATTAAGTGCATGTCGTCTTGCCACAGTGAATTGAAGGCAGGATGGCTCTGAATCTCATTTCAGAGTCTAGCAGAAAGTCTGCCAGCGTGGTTATAGTATAGATAATAATTGTTGTCTCATCTAATCTGGAGATGTCCCCTCTAGTGGTTTCCTGCTGGTAAACCGCGGAGCAGAGAGGCAGTAGTAAGTAAACTACAGGAAGCGAGATGAAATATTGTATGCCCCTTTGGTTAATAGAGGATTCATTTGAAGGATATTGCTAATTAAAACCAATGATATTTTCCTCCATCTAGGCTTTCAAAGCCAGCCTAGATACAGAGGATGTTTCAGCTGCATTGCTTGTATAGGGAAGTCGCTAGAAGGAAATATTAGTGTTGCAGTAAACTGTGCGTGTGCTTTAACAGCAGTGTGTGCAATGGGCACCTTGCAGATGGTGGGCACGCGATTTCCCCCACATAAAGTGTAAATGAAAGGGCAGTGTGAGGTTAGAGGAGCAAAATCCATGCTCTGACTGCCCTGAGGTGCAAGAAACTGCCCCTTAGCCCTGGCTTCTGGAGTAAGAGCTGCTGTGTGCCCAGGCTGTGAGTGTGGCCCTAGGGCTGCTGCCTCTCCAGAGCATGAAGCCCGGGCATTTGCCTTCCGTGTCATCCGTAGCACCAGCCCCGGGGGGCAGGGGCATTCCCAGGGGGTGTGTGAAGCCAGCGGCTGCTTCCCTCCTGCTGCTGCTCACAGCTTTCCTACGGCGCGGGCTGATGCAGGGCGAGGAGGTTGCTCCAAAGGCGCCGTCAGGACTCCTTTCTAGAGCACCTCCCCTCCTCAGCTGCCTCACAAAATACTGAGCTGTGTCAGCAGAAAGATTGGGGAGTGAGATTACGTCTTTATGCACTGGTGAGGTTTTACGCTTGGGGCTTATTTACTTCACCCAGATTCTAGGCTGGTGCCTAAGGCTGAGGAAACAAACCTAAACTTTCTTCAGCTTGCCCATTCATGAGTGCCTTGTGTCAGCAAAACGTGCCTCATCATGTGGCTGCTGGAGGCTCCTTCACCTCCTGTGCTACTGCAAGCATCCCGCTCAGACCCGCATCCCCCAGAACGAATGGAGAGTCCACTCTTGTTGGTAGAGTTGTTTTCATGTCCCTTGAAACGCCTTGTGTGTTAGCAGTATCTGAACACTGACTTCAGATGGGGCTGAGCTGCGTAGGCATCACCCCTCCTCTGAAATGAAATAAAAACGGGAGAGGAGAGGTGAAGATCCTGCAGGAAGAAGGTTGGCACCCTTCTAAATCAGAGCTGTGCACACTATGAGGTGCTCTCTGCCTGCTTCTGTTCATATGTGCTCTGCTGTCTGGCTGGACTGATAACACAGTCTGAGTCCATACAGTCAGAGGTTGGACTGTTCTGCTCTAAGTGACTTACCTCGAATCTGCAGTATGTGAGTGTCCTTTACTAAAAATTTCAAGTAAAATACAGGCATCCTGGAAGAATTAGGAGCTCAAATGTATAAATGCATCTCCTCTCTTCTCCCCACCCCTTTAAATTACATTTTTATGATTTTTAGCTTTTAGTTTGGATCAGTTTGGATAGGGGATACACCTTATCCCTTTTGCTTTTGTGCTCCTAAGGCCTGAACAGCCCTTTATTATTGCAAGAAGCTCCTGTTTACCTCTTTTCACCTGTGTTCTGTTTTCTGGCCCTTGTTTTCCTCTTGTTGACTCCCTGCGGGTACACAGATGGTAGCCTGGAAGCCAAATGGAATGATACTGGAGGAGTGAGAGAGGGGAAAAAAAAACAAAACAAAACAGAAAAAAGCAGGGAAAAAACAAGGAGCACTGACAGCAAAGCTCCCAACTCTGCTCCTGACAACAAAGCCCTAATACATATCAGTGTCCTGGAGCTTGTCAGGATGCAGGTAGTACATAACTTTAGGAACGCCACCTTATCACATTAGTTTGTTAGCTGTAAACGTTCAGACCTATGAGGTGAGGCAGTGCAATTCCATCCCGAGGTGCATTCAGCCCGCTGAGAAACGTCCTTCCATTCACATGCAGTGCCACAGTCAGGCTGCTCCTTAACGGTGGAACTGAGCCTCGGGCAGCACATCTGCAGAATGCCCAAGGATTTCTCCTGTTCAGATCAGTCCTCTTACACAGGTTGTGGGCACGCTCTGCAGAAGGGGGAATTCACCCTATGCGCAGGGAGGAGTTAATTTTGCCACTGCAGATTGAGGGGGATTTGACTAGCATTTCTTTAAAGGATAAGGAAATGCCAGAACTTACAGAACTCTTCAGTTTTCTTTAGTATCATGTTCTTTGGGATAGTAGGGGAAACACCCGAATATTTTTGGAGAAAGCTGATTTGCATCCGAAATGCTTTATGAAATGAGACTTTAAAAAGAAAAACCCAAGAAGTAAATGCAAATACTGCTCTTAACATGCAAAATACTGCAGCTCTGTTACCCTTAGTGTAGCACTGTACCAGCTTCGTAAGTTTGCCCATGAAACCTAGCCAGGACTATAAAAGAACAGTTTAGCCATGCTACTGATGTAGCGAGCAGAAGAGCAGCCACAGCAGAGGCAGGTGAGACATTAAGCAGGCAAGTTGAGCAGAGCAGAATCAAAGGCTCAACGGACAGGGGACACCTAGTGGTGGCTGGCGCCTTCCTCGAGGGGATGCTCCTAAGGGCTGGCACGTTCACCCCTGCTGCGAACATCTCCCCTGTTCTGGCCAGCAGGGAATTTGTGCTGCACTGTGGGGCAGGCTGCAAGGCCGCACGCTGCGATGCCACGGGGAGAGTTCACTCGTGGGGGCCCCTCCAAACGCATGATGGATCAAATGCTGCTCCGATGCACCAGAGTGATAGCACTGAGAACAGAGTTTGATCAAGAGCGTTTCGCGTAGCTTGATATTCGCACACATTTTTCAAGTGGGGGATATTAATGATGGCGCAGAGCGAGCAGAAGAGCCACAGGGAATGACATGATATGGAGGAGGTGAGGGTAGGTTGGAAAGAGAGAGAAGAAAGAAAAAAAAGGGAGCAAAAAGGAGAAGAAGAACCAGGTAGGAGTTGTGAGAACTCTTTCTAAAAAGAGATCTTGAGAAAGTCAAGATCCTGGAGGGCAGTTTTCCTAGTGATGCAGTTTTACTGCAGAACAAGACATGTCGAGGAGAATATGAATGACAGAAAGGAGAGAAAATTCAGTAACTGCTGCGAAAAGTCGAAACTCGAGAGAGGCAGCTGGTTCTCAGAGTAAAAGAGACTCGTTGAAATACGCAGCCAGAGCACTATGGTAATGAACACTGGAGAGTAGAGAAATTACAAAAAAAAAGTCCTGACTACTGTACTTTGTGTATGCTTACATCTCCCTTAATCCCTTATCTTTCCATTGACGTTACCCAGGCTAGGTTTTACAGGAATGATCCTTCCAAAAAAGACACTGTTTATAACAAGGTCATACTGGGAAAATAGATTGCTTCCTTCACTTGCAGTATATTTTTTTCCGAGGCTCTTTGTCAGGAGAATAATAATAAAATTTCTGGGAGCTTACTTTAGTACAGAGACAGTCTAACTGCACTAGTGATTTTGCTTAGAAATAATAATATCCCCAAATGTTTTTAGCTAAAACTATAACACTCGAGAAGGCATCTTAGCACTAATAATGTACGTGATGTTTGCTAGTGCTTTTAGAATAAATGATGACATGGAAATTTCCTTCTACTAATAAGCCCGCATGAATCTGTGCTTACGTTTACAAATGTGAACGCTATTTCTTGAGGCATATTAAAGGAGCAGTTAAGCATAATAGCCCCACTCCAGCCTGCCCTGGGTGCTTTGGATCTCACTGTGCACCTGGCAGCTGCTTCCCAGTGCATCCCTCTGCTCTGTTCCCAGCACAGGGCAGGCAGCAGGGAGCAGCTTGTGGGGCAGGGGAATAACCGTAGATGTCAACATGGAACCTGATGTCAACAGGGCTGAGCCAACTGGTGGGAGCAGAAAGCCACCTAGGCTGCGTGGTGGGCGCGGGTGGAGGGGACAGCAAGCGAGGGGCGGCCAGAGGAAACAAGAGAGTCTCGGGCTGCTTCTGTGGGCGCTGCAGGAGGCGGCTTTAGCTGCAGTGCCCTGGCAGGACTCGTCGTTTGGGGTATGGATGGGAGCAGCCACATGGGTCACGATAACATCGCTCGTGTCGCAACCTCTGCACGGAGGGGAGCCTTGCGACTGCGGCCCCTTGCAGAAGTGGCCCATGGGATAGAGGTACGGAAATTCCAACTTGGGAGCGGACTTTGGCTCCCCGGTGCTCGGAGAGGAGCCCTCCCGGAGTGGCTCCTTGGGCAGGCAAACTGAGGGTGCCCAGGGCGATGCAGACAGAGGGAGGGCACCCCTGGGCTCGGCGCCCTGAGCACCACAGGTGCCGCGGCTTTGGGCCAGGGGCGGCAAGGGCAGGCACTGCAGGAGGGCAGCGAAGCCCAGGGGGCAGAGGAAGCCCTGCAGGACTCGGGTGTCTGGTTTCCAGCGGCTGCACAGCGCTTCCCTTAGGGTCACACCATGGGCTGCCCGCGGGGCAGCGCCGGGGCCGCGCGCAGCGGCCGTTGGCACTAACGGCCATTGGCGCTCCCGGCTGCTGGCGCT
>JAUBOD010000433.1:3983572-4000752 GCA_032353885.1 Nothura maculosa | reverse complement strand
AGAAATATGCCTGAAATCATTTGCTTAGGCAGATTTGGGGCAAACATAAAATGCGATTTGAAAACTAGCAAAGTTTAAAATAATTTAAAATAATCTGTCAGTTTTTACTCAGGTTAAGTACCTTATAAAAATACTAGCTAAATTTATATAGATACTTCTTTTTTATGTGCTAAGTTCTAAAGGTACCTGCAAGACTCATGCACATGCCTGTGCTGATGGACACAGGCTATTTCTGTGACCCAGAGCCAAATGTTCTGCTCCTTAAGTTCCTAATACACTAGCAAGGGATTAAGATTATTGCAGCTATTTGCAGCTGCTGCCACATTCAGCAGTGCTATTAGTAGAGTCTACATCGCATGCAATTCCATGTAAACATGTAGAAGTGTTTATAGTACTTGTCTGTGAAATGAGCATCTAGGATTAACCCCTTCCTCAGTTTGGGAAGTTTCAGATCTTTTCTGTTTCCTAGGGCAGTGTTTTAACCATGAGATAATATTGTATTGGGTGATATATATTCCATTTCTGCTTGAAATTTTACAGAAATTCAGGAGTTAATTCAAAATTCATTGGTCTCCTAGGAAAGAATAAAAGAAAGTGCCTGCATGTTTTGACATTGACTATTTTGTCCATGTGATTTGCTAATTTGCCATTCATTCATACTGATGAAGTTTTAAATGATCTGTTTTTTCTCACTTCCTTCTTCTCCTGAGCTAGATGATCAAATCTCATTCTGAGTTAACCTGAGTCACTGCACTCCCAGCTCCCTAGGGCAAGTTGGAGACCATTTTTTGTGTAGCATGACTAGATTATTAGATATGATGCTGGTAGTCATTGCTCTAGCTGCTGGTGGCTCAGCAGTTCACTTATCCTATGCCTTATTGTGGGATAAAGTCAAGAAATTAACTTAAAACACCCAATGGGTTAAACCAAGCTGTTTGAGCTGGAGCACAAGTGTCAGTGTCGTAATCAATCTGTGTGTCTGCTGGGAAATGTCAACTAAAACCACCATGTCCTATAACCTAATGTTGGTATAAGCAGTTCTCTTCCAGTGTGCTCCATGAATTGTCCATGCCAGTTTTCCACTGAATAAAATAGTCTCCAGTGGAACCTTTTGCTAGATAGCCCTAACTCTCCCAGTGCTTTGAAATGGGGATCAAAACTACTAGGCTGCATGAAGCATGCCCAGTGCCAGCTATAGGAAATATCTAGAACCAGTGGTGTCCTCATGCTGTTCTCCTCCAACATTTAGAGATCTAACCTGGCACCTCCTGCTCTGAACTGTGTGTCATAGGGATCTCAGCTGTTTGAAAGAACTATCATTGGAAGTTTTGAGTGCCTAAATCCTGTACTGAATCTGTATATACTTATATAGGAAAAATGTTTGATTTTCTGTTGAAATACCCATCACTTTGCATTGGATATGTATTGTTCTTTTTGTTCTCATGAATGAATTTGTGGAGCAGTTTGAATTACACTTGATAAAGGTCCTGCACATAATGTGTTCTGACAGACGTCATGTAAATTTATGACTTGGATAAAGGAAAGAGAGAACAAGGACAAACAGTAGTTCAGCTGTACAGAACATCAGAAAACTCAATTTGAGAAAAAGTTACATATGTTCTAAACACAGCAGTGTTTGAATGAAAGCTGTCATATTGTCAGAAACTGGGTAGTTTTGCTACAGGAAACTGTTGTAAGGAGCTACCTGGTTTGTGTAACAGTGTTTAGAAATTTCACCACAAGCCAGGGCTAACTTTGATTGAAATGTATCTTCAAACCATTCTGTTCCTCTGGCGTGTGGGTGTTTTTGTTTGTTTTGTCTCTTGGCAGCTGTCTTACATGCCACACTATTTTTACAGGGAAGAAATTTACAAATGAGAAGGTGGGAAAATAAAACATTATGTGAATTTCAGTATTATGTTTGTGATACTTCTTTCTTCCATGTATGGGTTTTCTTTAAGACTAGACCTTTCAGTGTTCCTAACTTGCAGCCTTTCCTAGATATTGTTGTAATAAACATCAGTGCAATACTACGAGTCTGAGTTTTGCAATGTGCAGACCTTGTTTTATGTGTCTTAAGGAGAAGCAGGCTGTTCTTGTCACCTTGGTCCAGTACAAGTGATATCTGTGCAGTCTTCTCTGGGGACATTTTAGGCACTAATCTTGAAGTTTGATTAAGAGAGGAGTGTACAACTGGAAAATTGATTTGAGTATTGTATGTAGTCCTAAGGGAATCTGATGCTACTGGTGGTTTCTGCCAGTTTGTAAAACTCTAGCAGTTTTGGCAGTAAGAATAAAAAGACTAATCTATTGACATGAAGGTTTCCTGTTTGTCATCGTAAATGTGTATAAAAGCTATGAAAGTAAGACAATATCCTGGTCCAGATATAATCACCTCTTTTTTCTTGTAGTAACATTTTAGGTTTGCCTTTAATACATTTAACTGCACTATTCAATGGGATATCTAGTTTAAAATTTACTGTATGTTGGTCAGATTGTGTTTACTAGGTAAAAGCTTTGAAAATCAAAAATGATTTTTTTTTAGAAGACAGTTTTATAGAAGGAGAAAAGAAAAGATTTATTTGTGCATGTAAGAAATTGGTGTTGTGAGAGGCTGTTCATAGTGACTTTTGAAAGTGAAGACTTCTGAATGGCTCCTCTTAGAGAATTGGAAAGGTTATTCGGTGGCAGCAAGGAACTTCACATGCAGGAACTGTCTGGCTGAATTTTAAAAGTAGAAATGAGGGAGAATAAACTCCACACTCTGATTTATATCTGAGAGAG
Organism: Nothura maculosa; assembly: GCA_032353885.1. Lineage (NCBI taxonomy): Eukaryota > Metazoa > Chordata > Aves > Tinamiformes > Tinamidae > Nothura > Nothura maculosa. Next base: position 3,997,968 of record JAUBOD010000433.1, on the reverse strand, counting down.
AAGACTAGGATAACTACCACTTAAAGTTCTCACACTATGGAACATGCAATAGGGCATGTTTCTATAAATAGCTGGTTAAAGCAAAAGTCTGCATCGACTGTTCTTGTGTTTGGATCATGAGAATCCATTTTTCCTTCAAAATAATTTACTTTGCTGTTTGTTGTGACTTATTTCTTGAATCACAGAAGTTTTTCTATCATTCTCCTGGCAGACATTGTAATAGTGTTAGTAATTAATATTTGTTTTAGAATTTGCTTTCTTTCCCTTCTGTAATTTTTCTTTTCTTTTTTCTGTATTTCAGCTGAGTTTTCAACACAAGATTGGTATCCTTTACTGCAAAGCTGGTCAAAGCACAGAGGAAGAAATGTATAACAATGAGATGGCAGGGCCAGCGTTTGAAGAGTTCCTTGATCTCCTGGGCCAGAGAGTACGGCTAAAAGGGTTTACTAAATACAGAGCTCAGCTAGATAATAAAAGTAAGTTGTGTTTATGATAAGTGGTAGTAACTAATTCTCCATTGGAAAGTATCTTCTGCAAATTGTACTATTCTTATGCTGACTTTGGGATCATAGGCTAGATGAAGGAGTAAGACTTGATAAGAACAACTTGCATCACAAATATCTGAAAGTTTATTTAGTTTTCCTGTCACAGAAAAAAAATCCCAAAACTTGATTCTCAAATAAATTATTGGATAAATCAGGAATTACATACTTCATAGCACTTAACTAAGAAAAAGAAAATGAAGTAAGTTTTCATTTGTTTATTCAAGAAAAAAATCAAGGTTTTGGAGAATTTTGCAGCTAGGTTTTACTCTTTTATCTTTAACAAGACAAACTTTGAAAAATGCAGTTGTAAGATGGGACCCTTTTTTCTGCCCATCAGCACATACCCTAGTGTTTATGTTTAAGGAGAAATCAAGTTTTGAGTAGCACATGACATCTGTTACCATTCCGCAGTTAACAAACATTAGTCTATGTATATTTTGTGTCCTATCTTTTCAGGATAGGGCAATAGATATAAGATATTATGCAGATTAGGACTGACCAATTATTACATTGCTAATTTGATTCATTCTTTTAGCTTAATGTGATGTTAACAGAATTTTGACAACTAATCATTATGAGACATGGTCTGGAGAGATCATCTACTCATCTATTTTATTCTAACATACTGTTTGAGTCATATGCTCATTTTTTTCCTGTCAATTACAGTCTGAAAATTATTTTTGTGTTGTGTGAACTATATGTGTTTAAGTATTACAAAACTGGAATATTTTCATTAGCCAACTTCTTCGGCTACTAGATCCTGTTATTTGTGTTCATACTCTACCTCTCTAAGCAAATGGGAAGGTTACTTGAACTGCTAGAAATAAGCTGTCAAGACAGAAACTTAGAAAGACCCACAGAAAGGAAATTAAGTATAGATCTTCTTTTTTTGCAGTGCATGTTCACCTTCTGGCTAGTCAGAGAGATGTAGGAATAGATAGGCCCTATTTTCTTCTGCTTCTCTGTTCCTTCTGCCACTTACCTGTTGCTGTAGTGTCGTTGTTAGGACCATTTTACAAGTTTGCTGCTTCATCATCAGTCTTAACTGGAATACATGTGTGTTTCTTGTTTTTTCTTTACTGTTATGGAATTGAACTGGTGGTGTCCTTGATGGTCATCTGATACTAAAATGTCCAGATACAATACAAATGATCAGTACAATATTTAAAAACAAACAAAAACCTATAAACCAAAAGGTGCTTGCACTTAAAAGAAAAAAAAAGTCTGCCTTAGCAGTTGCTTATTAGAGCATCTTTTATTTTAGAAAATTTCACCTTGCTTAATTTAAATTCCTAATTTTGTAAGTAAAACTTGCTACTTCATTTCCAAAGTCATGGGGCTAAATCAAACATAGTCAGCTAAGTAGAATGTTGCATTAAGAAGGAATTAATTGAAGAGTAAGGCTGGCTTTCTGTAATAAGTATGTAAAGGATCTGTTTTATGCAGTAACTGTTTAAGATTTACTTAATAAAGCTTTATTTAATATCTGTTTTCAAAAAGAAAGAGTGAGTAGAATTCCCAGGATGGATATGGTTTAGACAGATAGTTGTATTACCTAATATAATTATATTTCCCTTTTAAGTTAAGTCACTTAGGTCCTAGTTTCACAGATAGGAAGGATGTTGGGCAATTTATTGCCACAACTGTCTATGTCACAATGCAAAACTAATCAGTAGTTGTTTAGCTGATACAATGTATTGCAGACTTGGTTTAAAAAAAACCCTGCTTTTCTTAGATTTAAAAATGTTTCTATTTTTGTATAGCATGCAAAGAGTGGAATCCTAAGAAGTAATATGAATATTCTATTTCACTGACCACGTTCTTGCAATTTAATTCATTTTCAGCTGATTCAACGGGAACTCATTCCCTCTATACTACCTATAAAGATTATGAGTTAATGTTTCATGTATCAACAATGCTTCCATATATGCCTAATAACAGGCAACAGGTATGTATTTACCTTTACCATTTTCATAGTAGTTTTATCTTATAAATACTTGTAATACTGATAAAAATAATACAGATATGAAACTGAGATTGTTTTATATAAACTATGACTATTAATAGGAATTATTTGTTGAAAACCATAAGGTATTAAAATGCTCATAAGATTTTTTAGACACATCTTTGAAATTCAAGAACTTATCTCCTCCATTTCATATTATTTAATAGTATTGATGTCTGTGGTGAATGAAGTATCTTTAATTTGAACTGGATTTAAATCCTTGGTACATTTTAAATATTGAATGTAGACTTAATGGTTAAAATATATGGGTAGTAAGATTTTAAAATGATTCCACATAATTGTCCTCTTTCACACCTTGACATTTTTATTAATGTACTAGCTCAGTAATATATGTCTAACTGTATCCTTCAAGGTATCTGCTTGTGAAGACAGAAAAGTGCAGTGTACTTATTTCTGGAAAATTCATTTTGCTTGTGTAATAGCTCAGGATATCTTTAAAGCATTAAGGATGGCTAAAAAACAGCACAGCATCCAAAGTGTGCAAAACACCTGTAAGGTTACTCTGACTTTGCCTGTCTCAGTTCTTCTGACTGAATTGAAAAGTACAAGCACATTTGGTATAATATATCAAAATTAGCACTTAATAAGGTGAAGCATAGAGTTACTTATAGATCAAACGGAAGATGAGTGTAACTTTCTGCCTTTACTGCTCTGTATTTTTCTGTTTTTAAGAAATAAGCATTAAATAAATGAATTCCTAAGAATATCTTCTCACTGCAGTGTAAGATGCAGAGAGTTTTTTAATAATATTGGAGAATTGTCATGAAATAAAGATGCTCTCTGATGTTGTTTATGAGCAGCATACCAAATTTGTGACTGTTAAACTGTCTGTAATTTGCATCTACCTTATCAGTAGGTCTTGTGGGAAGGAAAAAGTGATGTGTCAAAACAGCAACAAAAGATGAAGCAAACAATTAAAATTTCTGACAAAGGATAAATGAAAACTGAAATGGAAGAATGTATATAGTGTATTTATGCATTTTAAGTAGTTAGTGCATGATGCTCTAAAGTGTTTGAAGAACGATTCCAACTGAGCGGTTAAGATAACTGCAAAGTTTTAAGCCATTACACGTTGGCTTAAGATAAGGTTTAAAGAAACTATGTTAGGAATCAAAAGGCGGAAATCCTTCACAGTATGAATACTATGAATATTCTAGCTAATCATATGCCTTAAAATCAATATGGCCTTCAGAGGAGATGTTCAGCTTTATTGCACACTAAACTGTGCTAACATTTAATAATCAAGATACTGGGTTGTTTTCACAAATTGGAAATAATTTTGTTTCCCTGAACTTTCACTTCTGCCTTATTACTTGGCCAGATGAGCTTATGAAACGCACCAAGAGTTGCTCTGCAACTTCTCTTAGTTTCTCAGTCAAAATGCTTCAGGTATTAGTTTAAAAGAGTATTTTATTTTGATTTACATAAAAAAATTTGTTTTTATACAAAATTGAAAAATGCTTTAGGTTTTCTTGAGATATGGTACTCTGAAAACAAACTTGGTTGCTGAGTTTCTGGAATCACATGAGATAGCTAAATCATTATGTTTTAAATCAGCTGTAATTTGCATATTTATCTGAAGACCTTTACAAGTTTGCAAGGCACAGATGCAGAATCCATTGCAGAAGTAGAATATTTCTAAATATATTGATTTTTGACTGGTAAACATACAAATAGGGAAAACAGTATCCTGTTAAGATATAATACACTGAATGAGCTTGCCTTATAATGAAATATACATGTTTTTATAGCTAATCACAGGCACTGACAGTAAATATGACCTTACATAGAGTGTATTACCTTTGTCATTGTCTTCCGTAAGTTCTCTTTAATTGTGGGAGTAGGACGTCCTCTTGCTGTGATTCGCTAATTCTTGTAAATGGTTGCTGTTTGTCTCCTTCACTGCTGTGTTGCTCAGCCATTCCTTATGATGGTCTTATATCTTTGCTGTCCTTTCATTCTTTTCATTTCCTTATGCGTCTTTCTGTATAGACCACTATCAATCCTTACAGTTGCAAAATCTTCCAATATTAATTCCGTGATTTTGCTCAGCAACAAACACTCTTTTCAACAGTGTTTTAGTAGACCCTCACCAGCCCTTGTCTGATTAGCAGTTTAAATAAGAGCATCACATTGTGATTCATGACTTTCTTGGGATCAAAATAACCTGGCAATTCTCTAAGCTGAAGCAGCATGCCTATCTGAAGACCCACCATATTATTTTTAAATGCTGGTATCCAGCCATATTTGCACAGCATGGACACTGTTAATGAAGTGTGACAAGCACACCCAAATGACTAGAATTTAGCCAACCTTAATGTGCAATAATCATTGTTTAATTTTCTTCTACTACTGTTCAGTTCCAAAATACATACTGGAATATGAAGTGTAGCAACAGTGTTATTTCTCAGAAGCTAGGATAAAATGGATTAGGTCTTTTTCATTGAGACTGTATAAATACCAGAGAGCAGAGATGCAGATACTCACATCCTCAACACAGAGAGCCATGGAATATGAATATTGTTTGTCTCTGAAGAATTTGGCTCAGTAACTCCATGTGCACAAATTAGGGCAACTTAGAGGCCAAAATGATTTTCCTTTTAGATTCTGTTAGTAACAACGATCCCCATATCAATAGCTCCTTTTTTTTGCTGGCATACTGTGTGTGTACTGAAAGTGAGGCTATTGCATCCTATCCCTGTGTCATTCCTTTATGGGGCAAGATGGTTAGCTAATCTTCATCATCTAGGTTCAAGACCTTCAATGAGCAAGCACCAAGCCTTTCTTAAATTCCAGATACCTGTGAGCCAAAAATAGGCCACACTAGAATTATTTATTGCTTCTTCCAGGATTTAACTACGCCCTGCTTGGTCACTGATCAGGACATTCCTCTAGTTTTAGAGCCAGCAGGAGATCCAAAGAGCAAGGTAATTTTCACTTTGGCTACAACACAGGCTGGGAACTTCCAAACCAGCTGCTCCTTCCTTAGGACAGAAAGCACGACCAGCCCTGGTGTGGCCATCCTTCTCCTTTTCTCGGAGAAGCCTTTTCTTGAAATCCTAGTTAAGGTCTTCCCTTTAAACTTTGCCTTTTCCAAAGTCCCTTTCCAAATCATTCCCTTGCAAGTTTTCCATTCATGCATTTGCAGTCTGCTTATGTGCACATAGTCAGACCTGAGTAATCCAAATTGGGCCAAATCACCAATTTTCATCTGACTTTATGAAAACTTAAAACAGATATGCGAGAGTGAAATAACTTACTGAATTTAAGTTACTGTTAAGATCTTAGTGATAACCAGACATATGGCTGGCTATACCAAACACAGTTTAACAAATCTGAGGAAATACCTTTTGACATATGTTCTGTTTCTGTTATACTGATTAATAACCCAAATTGAAGTTGGAGCTTTTAAAGCCACTTATTTTAAAAACATAATAAAATGAGTTTAAAGGGATTTTGTTTTTGTTTCTTAGCATCTCATCACTTAACTGAATGAAGAATATATTTTCCACTCCCGTTACAGGGAGAATTCCTCATTGCTTTCTGGTTTGAATAGGCAATTAAATTTCCTCAGAAATGAGTAGATTTCTGTGGCTCTACACAGCCTTATATATTTTACAACAACAAATACTTTTCCTTAGAGATGCATATCTGAAAATTAAGAATTGACTATCATAGTTAAGATCTCATATTTGATATAGTAACTGCTATTTTGTATAACTATTTTCAATAGTTTCTGCTTTTCTAACATATTTACCTTACTGGACTCCCCTTTGTATGTCTTGAACTCTTCCATAAAACTTCTTTACTGATTTCCTGTTGACTGCCTGTCTTACTGTATTGGGTTCATTCTACTATACTGGTTTAGACTGATACTAGAATGATGTCAGGGAGTGTTTGGCCTCTCCTTACTGTAAGTAATCCTTGTAATCCGTGCACCCTGTTGACAGTTCCTACTGTGCTCTGCATTGGCATGAGATTCTTTACAGTATGTTAGAAAGGCAGATTTAAAACAAATAAAGAGGAAAAACCTGAGCAGACCTCTAAATGGGGGAGGAAGGGGAAACTGAGAACCTGACGGGGGGGAAAAAAAAAGGTGAAAGAAAGAGGAAAATCCAGACCATGGCATGTAAACTAGAAAAACTTATGCATTTTTTTTTCTTGGTTCCAGTTTCCTCCAATTCCTCTTTCATTTTCAGAACTAAGTCTTTGTTGACATTTTCTAGGGAAGAATGCGTTCCCTCCTTTTTCTCCATTCAGTACTTTATTCTTCTCCTATTCTATTGTCCTCTCCGGAGCACGACTTTCCGACCTTTCCACCACTCCATTTTAGCTCCTTCCCCTCCTAGTTCTTTGCATCTGGTTCCCTGTACACAGGCACGACTGTGTTTTGCCTTTGCATTGTGTTGAAGTTCACAGACCACGCATGCATGACAGTTATTTATAACAGTGTTGCATTGATTTTGTTTTTAAATGTGGAAGAAGTCACTGAGATCTCAGCAAGGTTGGTAAGGTTCTTAAAAATGGTGAATGACTGTTTACAATTTTTTTTATGCCTCTTCAGAGATTGAAGCTCTGAAAACAACTGCTTAGGGAGAGCATGAAAGAACTGTCTTTGTTTTTAAAAGATTGTTATTGCTATTCAACAGCAATTCGATTCAATTTCAAAAAGTTTAAAAACTCCCTTATTAAGTGACTGTTATTCCTGCTTAAGCAAAGCATAGTGGCAAGGAGAACCTCCTAAAAACGTCTGCTGAACTAGAAAATGTTCTTGAAAACAGTGCTTGTCTGGATGACTAGGTCACATGGCCTATATACACCAAATATTATTTTGTTTCTCATATCTATTCTAAACTTTCATTACTAGACTGATTTCTTCATGTTGCATTTGAGATTTTGATGGTTTAAAATTATATAGATACGTTAACTACTTTAAAATGGTGGGTTTGGCCATTCTCACTAGCTTTAGAGTATAAACATCTTTATCAATGTAACGTAATGAAGTGAAAAATACTTCTGGGTTTTAGGCCGTAGTATGTGTAATCTTACCTCATTTGTGGTTAGCTGAAACACTTGTTCTTAATCAACTGAGGAAATCCAAGTGAGCACTCTGTTACTGCAAAGATTATATTCTGTAAAACCAACCCAGTAGAGAAAATTTTCACTTACTCTGCCTTAAAATTTTTAATTAAACTTATTGTCGTATCCTTTTTAGTTACACTAAAACTAGAGCTAAGCTGTAACTATACTCTAGCAGTTGACAAAGCAAATTCTTTTGCATATTTTTGGTGGATTTATACAAGCTGGCACATGCTAGCTAGACTTCTTAATTCCTTCTAGTGACATAAGTTGGTGTTCTCTAAGTGAAGTTATTTTAAAAATGAGGGATAAAAAGTTGAAAGGTATTTACTTTAGTGAGGAATGTAAGCATCATTTTATCTTTCTGGATTTTTTTTGAGAATAGTGCTTATTGTTGGGGATTTTTTGTAGTTTTTATTTTAAAAAACAAACTGTAATATATAGTACTTAACATTTTTCGTTAAGTATGTTTCAATCATAAAAATAGTGAAATACTGATTAGCAGAATGAGCTTTTAGCTAACAGATGAGTTACAAATAGGTGCTACAGTTTTCTATGTCTGAGTTTTATTGACAAGTAAACACTAGTTAAAAATTCTGATTAGTATTCAGGCTAAGCTATTTTATTAAAAGCACTAAGATCGTAATATTAAGGATTAATTCAATAAAAATGCAGTCTGCAAAAGAATTTTTTTTGGAAAAGAAAAGCAATATTACATTTTTCTGTATAAAAGCAAGTATTAAACTGTAAAAAGGGTAGAGAAGGATACATAGCAATAATATTTAATTGATGTAACATATATTTCTTATTACTACACTGATGCACTAAAGTAAGATAATAAATAAAAACAGCAGATGCTAACCTGAACTAGCCTGGGAGTGTGAAAGAAGCCACTGGTGTTCTGGTGCTCTTAGTCTGATTTTTTTCCCTGTCTTTTGCAGTTCAGCCAGATATCGTTTACTTGTAGTTATCCAGGATATGAGATTTTATGAGGAAAAAAAAAAAAGCTTTTTTGTTATTTGTTTGCTTTTTTTTCTAAAATTAAAGAATATGTCATTTTTAATAACTAATTTTTCAATGCATGTTTCTCGTCCAGCTGCTAAGGAAAAGGCATATAGGAAATGATATAGTTACCATTGTCTTCCAAGAGCCAGGAGCACTTCCTTTTACTCCAAAAAATATTCGTTCCCACTTTCAACATGTGTTTGTCATAGTCAAAGTGCATAATCCTTGCACTGAAAATGTGTGCTATAGGTGAGTAGAGCCTTATAACTATTTAAATTTGCTATTAATTCTACAGTTAAATTGTTGGTTCCAAGAGTTTTGTATTTCCTAGGGATGTGTGTACAATTTTAGAATTTCTGCTTTATTTTCTGTAAATTTGAAACTCATGTGAATACCTTGCACACATTAGGAATCATGGGCATAGTTGGTAGACTCAGGTATGTACAGACCTCTGTCTTGCTGATGTATAGGTGCAAAAAGGGGCAATAATATTTCTGATACAACAGTAGTAGCTAATTTAGAATTTGTATTGCATGCTTCCTTTTTCCCCTCCACAGAATACAATGTAATTTAAAAGAAAAGATTTTAGAAGGCTATTAGCATATATAGAAATGTCGAACTGACTAATGGTGCTAGGATAAGTCATTTAAGCACTTGAACTGGGAGTTTTGTGGAGCACAGAAACATCCCAGATTTTTAGTTCGCTTTTTATCTCTCACAGTCAAGTTAAGAGATCATAGGTTCTATCAAGACAAACTGGATGGAAAAATAGCTCTGAAGTAGTTGGGAATTATCCAAATAATAAACAGAGCTTTAAGAGTTGGATTTCCAATACTTGCTGGATTTAAGCTTTCTGTTAGAACCTGTTTGTTTAAGTAACTATAAAAGTGTTTATTAAATAATATTTTACAAATTTCATAAGTCATATTTTTGTTTTTACATAGTGAAGCTGTCTCTAAGCCCAAATGTGACTGTATTTCAGTCAAGTTATCAGTGATTGTACATAGTTTCCTCTTTTTTTGGAAATTATTTTTCAGTTGAAATATGTTTTGTGTAATAACATATGTATTGTATATGTTGTGTGTGAAATATGTTATTAATTGGAACTGTAACTGTGTATCAAATATTTCTACTTCCTCAACATCCTTCTGTGAACTGTCCAGATATTTTTTGAAATTCTGTCGTTTTAACTGCAGGCCTTTTGAAAGGCCATAAGTTAGAGAAGGCAACTCAGATTGGTATCTGTACCAGTGACTATTACAGACTTATGTTCAACACTGGTAGTTTGGTCTCTGTTTTCCTGCTTCACTCTTGGCAATCTGTCCAAGGATTGAAATGAATTTTATTTCTGTATATCAGTACAATAACTTACAAAGCATTTTGCATGTTCTATTTAAAGAAACAAGAAGCTAACTCTTTAAAAAGTCATCTTCGATGTTTTTATTCTTACTAAGACATATTTACAGTGTGTATTAGATATGTAAAACAAAAAAGCCTGTTCTGAAGTGGACCATCCCTTCAATTTTCTTTGATATGTAGAAGAAAATATATTTTAATAGGTTTCCTAAATAATTCTCCCAACCTGATTACTGAAATTTTGTTTAAAATGCCTAAAAATTGATATGTCAATGCTTAACTCATCTGTATAAATGGACTGTATAGGTCAGTCTTTAATATCTAAATGCCTTTTCTTTTTTTAACCAAGTATCCATTTTATTGTCTTTCTTTATTTCCAGTGTTGGTGTTTCAAGATCAAAAGATGTTCCTCCATTTGGACCACCCATTCCCAAAGGAGTGACTTTCCCCAAATCCGCAGTCTTCAGGGACTTCCTTTTAGCCAAAGTCATTAATGCTGAGAATGCAGCACATAAGTCAGAAAAATTTCGAGCTATGGCCACAAGGACACGTCAAGAATACTTGAAAGATCTGGCAGAAAATTTTGTTACTACGGCTACAGTGGATACTTCAGCAAAATTTAGCTTTATTACTTTAGGGGCAAAAAAAAAAGAAAAAGTGAAGCCAAGGAAAGATGCACATTTATTTAGTATTGGCGCAATTATGTGGAATGTGATTGCACGAGATTTTGGCCAGTCTGCTGACATTGAATGTCTCCTTGGAATCTCCAATGAATTTATCATGTTGATTGAAAAAGAATCAAAAAATGTTGTGTTTAACTGCTCCTGCAGAGATGTTATTGGATGGACATCTGGGTTAATGAGCATCAAAGTGTTTTATGAAAGAGGAGAATGTATTCTTCTGTCTGCAGCAGATAATTGTACTGAAGACATCAGAGAAATTGTTCAAAGACTTGAAGTAAGTACAGTTTCTAAATTGGAGTGCCAGAATTTTTATCGACAGTTACTTGTATACATTTCCTTTGAGATATAATTAAAAATGCCTTTTGTTTATGCATGAATACCATTTTCAATCTTTAGAGTTTTGCAGACAATGATCTCCACAACAGGATAACTGAGAGAAGTATTATCAGATGATAACACTTGATAATTTATGAGATGAGTTAGCAACCCATTTTGAGGGACAGGCAATCTAATGCCAGTAGTTTGATAGACTTGTTCAAGGCTGTGAGTGGTTTTTATATTGAAATCGATATTGAAAGGCTAAGCTCTTGTCTTCCCTTTCTGTAGTCTGTTCTTAAATCACATCTTTATAGGCAGAAATATGATCTAATTAAAAAATATACAAAATCTTGGTGTGTAAAATACATTCATTTTGCCTTTTATAATAACCTATGTGAACTCTAGCAGAACAACTTATATAAGTGGTACTGCTGATTTGCTTCTCTGTGCTAAAGAAATATAGGAAGTGAAGACGACTAGACCAATTAATTCCAGTTTTCACAGCTGACTGGATAAAGCTTTCCAGGCACTTGATGACCCTGTTAGCAAAACTGTCCTGTAACTGCTCCAGTCAGTACAAATGAACTGACAGGAGCTGCAAAGTAAAAAGACTGATGTATCTTCATTCGGTTATGCTTTCTCCTTTGGCCTTAAGTGCTCTTAATAGTGTCAGTTTTGTTTGCATTAGAAAGTTCTCTACTGGAAACAACTCATTATGCTTACCATTTTCACACTGGAAGAGCTGGATTGCAAGGCAAAAGCATGTTTGTGCTTTTATAGTGCTGCATTCACATTTAGCATTGCACAATGCTAAATTGCTAAATAATCACCTTTTTCTACCAAAGTGTGTTTAATTTTTCAGTAGACTTTCAGTCTTTTAGTAAAGGAGTGTTTTGGACCCTTTCTGTCTCTGTTAGATTATCTTTTTCATTAGGACCTTCTCCTTCCTTACATAGACCTTTTTCTTATGAAGAACCATATATGCTGTACAGGTACTGCTAAATTAAAAATACTTATTGCTTAAAGCTGATAAGTTCCAAAGCTTTAGTGCAAGCTGCTATCATCAGTGGTGACAATTTATTTTGCTGTTTACACTTCTTCTGTCCTACAAAATATGTAGAAATTATTCATTATTAAAATTATTTAAAATGTTTAAATCACTGAGGATAGATCTTTGTAATTCATCTGTTAGAAAAAGTGATTATCTGTAAAAAGAGAACTTTGATACAGTTTCACCCTGATTCTGATTTGGTCTCTACGTTATGCAGAGCAAGCATCTGCTGCAGTATGATATTACTTAAATTACTCAAATATTTCTGCTTTTTATGATCCTATTTTAACCTAAATTATTTCAAATGGGCATTAAGCCTTAAAAATTTAGCAGCAGTTATTGCCAAGTTTATAAAAATGTTGACTTCAAGTACTTAAAAGTACTTATTCTCATGATCCCTAATCACCTTTTTTTTCACTCCCATCTGACTTTTTCATTGCTTAAAATTTTTTCTGTCTTTCCTCTGCTTCTCTCTCTTGTAAACTGAATAATAATATTTAGTCATTTTGTGATGCTGAATATTTTCTACACAGTCCTTATGTACATTTAGACACAGAAGCTCAGAGATTACCCTTTAGAAACACTGTCAGTTATGTGAGACTCCATTTCAATGCTGCAGATGTATACTTTAAAACCCTTTTAACTGGCTCAAGACACAGCTAAGATCAACAAACACATGTGTTAATAGAAGCTAAAGATGAAAGCTCGAACTGTGATGTGATATTAAACTTCAGTGACCAGATTAACCCTTTCCAGTTCCTAGTAAAATAATTTTTAGAGAGCTAATAAAGAGAAAAGAATAAAAATAAAGTAAAATAAAATAGTAGCAGTAAAAGTACTACTCCTCATCTCATCCTACGACTCATCTCCTAAATGAGATCTTGGAGAAGATAATTATGTTTTGTTCTCTGGCTTTAAGTGCTGATGAATAGGGAAGACTTTCGGAGTATTTGGATTAAGAAAAGATGTGAAAAGCTGCAGAGGAGCTTATTGTGGCTGTCTTTTGAACCAAAAGAATCATCAGAAAAAAACAGCTGGGATTTGTCAAGTTAGAGTCAAATCTGTATTTGTAACAGAGAATATCTAAAAGTACTGAATAGAGAGAGAGAAAAGGAAAAGAAAACATTAGACAAACTAGGTTGGCTCTGATTTAAGATAGTAAAAGTAATGGATCTGTGCATTAGGATCATGGAGACTGGCAGAGTGATTTTAGATAACATGAATACTCTGAATGGATATTTGGACATCAATTGCAGTAGACAACAGTTCATTAGAAGACAGTACACTTAAAAAAAGTTTATAAATTTAAAAATCATTGTTTTTAATGGCATGCAGAGAAGCCATCTCTTAGATTGTGCACCACCACATGCTCAGGAAAATAACCCCCCAAAATCAAAAAGCACTATTCTAAAGTGGAGCAACACAGTACCATCTGGCATTGCGTGAGGTCTCCTGGCATCCTTTTGACTTTGTTTTGGAAGGAGCTGAATCTATGGCAGGAGTGTTTATCTTCCTTCTATTTTAATTTTTGAATATTTAACAAACTTAAAGCAGTTTTGAAAACTTTAAGTTGGGGAAATCTATGCATTCTTTTCTAGTATATAGATATCTCATAATTTGTACATAGCAAATAGGTGTTTGCTCACAAGAGGAATTTTAGTGTACTTTGGTAAAGAAAAAATTCTACCTCTCAGCTAGGCTCTTCATTCTCCATTTCACCACATGACTAAATATTATGTATGTTCTAGAAACTTGTGACAGAATTGTAGGAAAACTTCCAAACAGCGGAAAATATTACTTTTTCACTTTTCTAGTTTGTAAGTTTCAACAATCTGTTGAAAATTCACTAAGACTCATAAATGTCAGAGCTGGAAAAAAAAAACAAAAAGAATTAGAGCTTAAAGCTTTTCACTTTTTGAATAACTCTAATCCTATTAGAAACATCAGATTATCTTTATAATAATTTAAGAAGACTTTTTGATGTGGCCTTAATATACATTGCACTTACTAAATGAAAATTATGTTTAAAATGGAAAATTAAAATGGAAAGTTTCTGAAAAAAAGTAGTAACTTAGAGCTGCATACTGACAAAGAAATTTGTGACTGTTTCTAAAAAGAAGGACCCAGAGCACTATTTATTATAAAACACTACAGAACATATATTGGACATCTCAATTATGACTTTCATATTTCAACTTCAAAGCCCAGATTTTCAAAAGTAACTGGAGGCTTTAGGAACTCAACTTGCCATGGTAACTTGTACTGTGTCCAGTTCTGGGCTCCCCAGTACAAGAGGGATGTGGAGCTGCTGGAGAGAGTCCAGCGCAGGGCTA
>JAUBOD010000433.1:3912718-3922820 GCA_032353885.1 Nothura maculosa | reverse complement strand
AACAAAATAAAAGTGAAGGTTGCTGATGTATATTTAAAAACCTAAATTCACAAATTCACTGAAAACAGAAGGCTCTGATGAGCTGTTTAATGATGGATCATTGCAAATGCCTATATAGAGGTGAACAATCGGTGTTTCAAGAGGAATTATCTGAGTAGCTTCTTTTACTAATTCAGCTGGATGCAATCAACTGGTGAGTTCTTCTTAAACTGACAGAACTGTAGCAGATGTCTGGGATTGCTTAGCCTGCTTTGTGGACGAAAAGGTCTTGCCCTGATTGAACACTTCAGGAAGCTATCTGAGTTCCTTGCAGAAATTTTCAAACTGGTACTATTTCAAAGAGTGTTACTTATACAATCTCTAATTCTAGGTGTTTGAACATATTCTCTGCCTAGCTCTCTATTGGAGAAAACTGTTCATGTTGGTCTTTTCCTAAAAGCTTGGAGTTGGAGCAAAAGCAATTACATACCCCAATGCTCATCAGCTGAGAGCTGAAACAGCTGCACACCAAGATGGGAGGTGGAGATAGTAAGATTAACCCATCTCACTGTTGTGTTATTCAAATCAGGCCAAAAATGCTGTAAATCTTGTACAATATTCTAGTAGATTTGTATTCTAATATTTTAGTATTACTAGTATTCTAGTAGATTTTCTAAACCAAGATGGTGGGCATGACTCGATGAGTTTTAGGTAACAAAGTTTAGAAATTTCTCCATTTTTTTGCCCCCCTTTTTAACTATGTTTGGATCATCTAAGCAAGTTTCCACGTCACAGAAGCTACAATAGCTGAGTAGTTAGTTCATTCGTATGAGCCTGTAGCTTTACTGATGCATCTCCTCTCTTTGGATCAGGCTTTGAAAACATAAGAAATAAGGTGTTTTATAGGAGGAACTCAAA
The DNA here is from genome assembly GCA_032353885.1 of Nothura maculosa. Taxonomy (NCBI): domain Eukaryota; kingdom Metazoa; phylum Chordata; class Aves; order Tinamiformes; family Tinamidae; genus Nothura; species Nothura maculosa. The sequence goes on along the minus strand of JAUBOD010000433.1, from coordinate 3,921,923 downwards.
CACAGCTCTCACATCACCTATTTATTAGTAGGAGAATTTTCCTCCAAGTGTCAATTATTACATTGTTTTCAGTATAGATGTCCTGATAAAAAAGAATTTTAAAACAGTGCTACTGTCCTGAGCAAGTTAGCATCAGATGACTGGATCTGTGCACAAGGCCTCTTCCTAGCCTGTATACAAAAGGCATCCAGAGGTTTGAAGCCAACTTGTTTGGGTGAACCAACCAACACAAACTTGTTTTGATGAAATTTGTCCAGGCTATTAACATAACAAAGAAAATATATGCTTACTGAGGTTCTAGTCATAAGCCATGTTTCATAACTTCTAAAGAGGAGTTGCTTAAGTAACGGCAGTAAAAATAGCACAGCAAAGTTACTTGCTGTAATCTCCAATGTGATCTGACAACTATACAAAAATGCTGTATATTGTTGAAAATGTTGAAGGATGTGCAGGTGTGTGTTGGGAGGAAGGGATGCAGAAAATTGACTGTCATAAATACATCATAGGAGTCCTTGCTAAAAACACATTGCTAAGCATTTAGCAACACAGCTCACAAGTTGATTTCTTCTTTCATTGTATTTATCTGTTTTTCTGGTCTTCTTCAGTGCCAGCCTGAAGAGCTCATCTCCAGCCTTCTGATTCAGCTCTGTGGATCCTGTCCTCAGTCATAATTGCTCACAACACAAATTCTGTAGACTGCAGGGTGATGTTGTCAACACTCATGTGGGAGTTTGAACAATGTCTATTTGGGATTTGCTCTGCTTGGCATTTAGTACAGAGCTGTGAAGGTAACTGGAAAAAAAAGCTACTGAAAAGAGTCAGCAGACTGCAATGAAAGGTTCAGATCCCCTGACAATGCCCTGGAATGCCTGTATGCCAGCTAAAACAACACATTCACTAACTTGAGTTGTATTTTTTTTTAATTTAAATAAATGTCTAAGTTACTTTTCATTCACAGTTTTTTCCTGGTCTCAGCTGGAACTGGACAAGCAGGAGCTAAGATTAAACAAGAACTCTGTGTAGTGCTTTCCACTCAGTTCCCTATATATAGCTTTGAAATATATGGACTGGGGCACGCTGATATATACCCATATATTTGGGCTGTTGCGTGTTTTTTTGTGTAAGGTATTTTTTTAAAGATTATGCTCTCGCATTGCCAGAAGCAGATGGTTAGAATTTGGCATCTGGAGAGATGCTGATCTACAGATATATCTTGTCTTCATCCACAAAAATTTGTTTCAGGATTAGCTCACTTATAAGCTACTATGGATGTTATTTTCCTTCATTAACCTTCTCCAATAAAATACTGGCAGCATTCCAAAATAAGAAGTGAACATGGCCATTAGAAGGAGAAGTGAAGGATGGGGGAATTGCAAAGCCCATCTGTTCTCCCTTAGATGTTCCAGAAGGCTGGACCATGGTATGAACATCTGGATTGCCTTTCTGAGGCAGCAGCCTTCGCTCATTGCGTATTGCAGTCAGTGCAAGGGTCCAGAGAGCACCTTTATCTGTCACCGAATGAATAAAGGAGCTCAGTCCTACAAAGGGTAACAAGGGGGAGGGAATGGAAACTCATTGCAATGTAATGTAATAAACTGATTGAGGCCTTTTCTGCTTAAAAGTGTAGGAAGCTGCATATTTAAGCTAATGGATTTAGCAGAAGTTTGAAATAAGCAGAATTTTGATTTTTTCTTGCCCTTTTGAAAACACGGGTGCATTTTTGGTCTCTCCTATACAGTTTTATCTCAGGATCATTGCCTTCCTCCTGTACCATAGTGGCTGGCCAGGTAAACCTGCAAAAATTACACTAGTAAGGACAGAATTTATATTTTGATTTAGCTTTTGCTGGTTTTGCTTTACAACATTACAACATTCATGAGTTGCTTTAACATTGCTTAACAGCATGCAGTATGGTATATAGTATAGTGGATGAAATAACCAGAATAACCTTGGAATATAATAATTTGTTTTCCCAATCAAGTAATTTCTTATGCAACACCTGAAGTGATACCAATGGAACAAGGGATATAATCACTGTGAATCCCTTGCAGGTACAATTAATCTTGCATCTTAATAAATTTAAGGGCCTTCACTTTGTTCTTTCACTGATTGAAAATGTCCTTCTCTTTTTTTGGGTGAGAGTGTCATTTCACCCTTGCAAATGACACTGCTTCTCAGTCAGATCAGATCCCGGGAAGCTCTGTCTGTTTTAGTTTATTTGGGCTCTCCTCGATCCTCCTTTCAGAAGAGAAAGAAGGGCAGATTGTGGGATTTTGAGGAGATTTTTGCAATGGGGTTCTGAAAGGAGTTGTAGATATGCTGACTGAGGGATCTAACAGCCCCACTTAAAATCTGAACCATGTTAGAATAAAAAGCAGCAGACTGATGGCAGGGCACTCCTGGCTACACTTCTTTGCCACCTTGAGTAATGAGGATGGCTCTCTGCTGGATTATGGAGGCAGCAGACTCTGAGCACTTAGCTGTGCTGTGGGGTCTGGCATTCCTCCTTAGGTGCTGCCATATAAGATGCTCTGGTGATGTTATCAATTCCGGTTTGTTTAGTGCTATCCACATCTCCATTAGGACACCTGTGGTATGAGAGAGGGAGTCACTAATGTGGCTTTATAGAGGTTCTCCCTCTGCATGTTGGTCAGGTCTGGCTCTCCTTAGAGAATAATGGCTGATTCCTAAACAATCGAGCTCAAGAGGAGCACAGCACTCACCACGTCTGACCTCCCATGTCAGATGGGGACAAATAACTTCTCTTGCCTTAGGCCCAATGACTTGCAGTTGGTTTGAGTGCCTGCCATGTTCAGAGCCTGAGATGATATGGCAACCTGCCATCCCTTTTCCAAATTTGTAGAGACATATTCCATTTCTGATATGTAGTACAACAAGGCATGTTTATGAACAGTGATGCAAAGAGGGCAGAGGTACTGCAAGCATTGCATTTGAAGTCATACGCGACCCAGAGCAATTAATTACCTAATTATTAGGGAAATGGTGTGTGTCAAATCGATGTAGTACATACTAAGAAGTCTGGTTGGATTTCTACCATAAATAATACAATCAAGAGGCAAAACAAAGTCATGAAAGCAATCAAGATATGTATTAAAATTGATACCATGGGCCTAGAAAATTCATCATAAAATGCTATTGTTGCTCTGGAAAGAATCAACGATTTCTTATGTGCTCGGGGGGTTGATAAAGGGAACTCAATACTCATGAAATTAAGTTCTGGGTTGGTTAATTGGCTGTGCACCAGCACCTTCCATTTGGTCTTAGCTACATTTAATAAAGAACAGGTTCAGAAATTCAATTTAGATTCCCCTTTTATTCTATTTTTTGAGCTAGGGCTACACATTGCTGACATTACTCAGTTCCCTGAATATTTGAATTGGGTGAGTGCATTAGAGCACAATAAGAAGCACATTCAGGAGTATGCTGCTCCTATCTAAATTGAACCACGTTCTGGAATATTACAACATGCTTCAAGCCAAAGATAATGGGTAGGATTAAAATGCTTAGTTACTGCAGCTTTAGTTGCAAGGCATTGAGGCATAAAATAACAAGTTTTTTTTTCTGCTTTCTAACAACCTCCCAGCTGCAGAGCTGATCCTGTGACCCTTGGGCAGGCAGGAATGCAAGGGTGGACCCCCTTCCCTAAGCTAAATTGGTGGAAGGCGGTGAGGACATGCCATCCCTGGATGCACGCTTTTGTCCATGATAGCCAGGGAAAAGAGGGACTGGGGACTACTTGGCAAGACAGAAGGGCCTGATTGACAGAAACACATATACATGCAAATGAAGTATCTTCCCAAATGCATTTGCTCAATAATTCCCAGGGGACAAAGCAGCAGGGATGCAGAAACCCCTAAGCCTGCTGCCACCTTTACTGAGGATGGCAATCAATCCACAATCCACTGACCAGGGCGTTCTTTCTAATGGGATCTTTCTGGAGGCATTGGATACATACAATCCCATATGAAGACGGTTGACCAAAGACCAATAACAAAGCATGTACTTTTAATTGACTAATTCATTAATTACATTCTTACCTCTCCAAGAAGTTCTCTCACAATTAGGTATGTGCATGTGAATTTGAGCTGCCTGAGGTTCACAATGCAGCAGTTGCACCAGCATGCTGATACCTGTATTACTTGCTTTGCCTCTCCTGGTATTTTCTCCTCAAAGTTGGCTACTTTTAAGTTTCCAGAAAGCTGCATCAAAGAAGTCCAAAACTGACCTGAATGAGAAGACAATTCTATCTCACCATATTCTTGTTCTTTAGGGTAAGAAGGGACTCCAACAGCTGAAGAGCACTTCTTAGGGTAAAAGCTGAGTGATCCAGCTGTGGGGAGACTTCTGGAACTGTATTTCTTCTACATATTTCTTCCTCAGGACATATCCTGGGTGAGGCAACTGGAATAAGGGGTTTTTTGCTAGTTCAAAATTACTACCTCAAAGACTCCAATATCAGCCTGGATTAAATCAGGTGTATCTCTGCTGAGGAGACGTGTGGGGAAGGAATAAAGTAAATGGTGTGTACTAAACATTCCTATATTTTGCATTTCAGCAGTATGGTCATCGTAACAGTAAAGAACTGCTGTATACATATATATGAGATAAAGGTGGTATATTTTTCTCCCCAGTAAGGCTCTGGATTTTACCATGACTTTGTCTTTGTCACTTTATGCGAACAGAAGGAGTCAGAGATACGGCATCACAGCCATCAGCTCAGGCTGCAGCTGCACGTCCGACAGCAGGCAGCAGAGATAGCCATCAATGTGCCCACCAAGACAGGCGTTGTATGTACAAACAGCACAAGTCAACATTTCAGTCAGACAAGCGGGAATGAAAACTCCGTCCTCATCGCCACAGACAGGTGTTCACATCAACCAAGCACTAATTGTCACCTTTGTTTTCACTCATGCTGTCTGTGGCTCTGGCTCATGTCACCTTGATATAGAAGCATCTATTACCCACCACAGAGGAGCATGTGGGACTCGATGGCGCACAGGACTGGATGGTTTAAACAGCTCCTCGATGTCAGAGCTGAGATGTGCTAGCAGAGATTCTCTGCCACCACTGGACATTTCTGTCAATAAACAGTGATGTCACCCTTTGAAGTTCTTGAGCTGTATCTCTGTGTGCGTAAGTTAATAAGAGCTAACAAACAGCACCTTTTTAGCCCTAGCAACAGAACAGAGTATGTGCAATGCATGTGGGGCCTGTGCCTGCTGAGACAACTGTCAAGTTTTTTGTATCTCTTAGGAATTTCAATGTCTTCTGCCAATAGTGCTAATAAACTGGAAGGGAAATACATAAGCGGTGCTGCCAGACGTACGGATGGAGATGTCACTCTAAAGGAAAAATGTGTGATGTTGGGATAAATTTTCACATTCTGTCAGTCATTTTCCTCATTCTTGCATGAAATATTCACCGGGAAGAAGACTACACAGAGAAGAAAACAGAAATTGAGAGAGGGGAGAGAAGACAATTTCTTCTGGCTGAATCATCAGGCTGAAAGTGTGATAGTGGTCAAATCTAACTGATAGCTAGTTATGAGTGGTGGTCCTCAAGGACTGATACTGCAGTTGATAATGTTTAGACCTGATGCTTACCATCTTCCCCAGCTACCAGGACAAAAGGATGAAGTGCATCCTCAACAAATCTGTGAATGTTATCCAGTCCGGGCAGGGAGCAGTCACTGTATAGGAGGGTAGGGCTGCTCTTCAGAAAGACCTTGAAAAATTGGAGAAAGGAACTGACAGAAAACCCACGGATGTCAACAACAAAGTCCTGTATCTGGAAGAGAACAAGTTCCTACCAGCACAGGCTGGGCATCAACTGCCTCAGGAGCAGTTCTGCAGAAAGGAACTGGGGTGCCCTCAGGGGCAGCAGGTGGCACGGGAGTCAACACTGTACCCTGGCAGGGAGGAAGGCTTACCACATACTGAGTTGCATTAGCAAGGGCATAGCCCGGAGACCAAGAGAAATTATTCTCCTTCTGTCTGGCACTTGTCAGGCCACATATGGAATACCATCCAGTTTTGGACAGAATGGGACAAATCCAGCAGACTTTAATCAGGACAATGAGGGAGCTGCAGCATGCAAGAGATGAGGAGAAGCTGAAGGAATTAGGCTTGTTCAGTCTGCAGAAGAGAAGGTTGAGGTAGCTGCAGTATCCCACTACTTGATGGGGTGTTTTAGAAAAGGCAGTCAAACTCTTTTCTTAGATACAGAGTGACAGGACAAGATACAACTAGCACAGGTTGCAGCAGGGGATGATAGCTTGATATCAGGGAAAAAACATCACAATGGGAGTGATTCAGCACTGGGACTTGTTGCCCAGGGAGGCTACAGGACACCTACATCCCTGCAGAAGACATTTAGAAGTCAACTTGTCAAGGCCTTGAGCAACCTGTTCTCATTTTGAAGTTGGCCCTGTTTTGAATGGCAAGTTGGGCTAGGAAAACTCCAGAGGCTCCTTTCAACCTGAATTATTTACTGGTGCTGTGTTTCAGTCTGTCATATTCTATTCCTCTCTTAACAGTTGGAATAGCCTGCTTGTCTCTCTTCCTTTTCTACCCCTTCCTCTAGCCTGTTTCAGGGGCACTTTGACTTGCACGCCTTGGCCTTAGGACGAGTAATGTGCCTGAGAAGCCTTGAATCATCTCTTTCCCATTGCACTTGTGCGCATCTGGTCAGATGTTTGTGTGGTGGAGCCAAATATTTTTTGTTCATTTGCCATGATCACTGCAAAGACAGCAGCAAGCTAAAGAACTGTTTCTGACTACCATATTGTCACCATTGAGGGAAAACTGGTAGTGGTGGGAAAGCTGGGTCTTTGAGTTGCTTACAGAAACTGACTGCAGTGAGTCATAAATGTGATTGATTTCAATCGCTCTGTCCTTTAGAAAGCATTAACTGCTGTTCTCAAAGCACAGAGTCTCATTTCAGGTTGATGAATATGCTTTTCTGTCATCTTCAAGATAACATCAATAAACCACCACCTGGCCATTTTGGCAGAAAAGATAACAAATGTTCCTACCATCTTTCCAAATAGGACATCAACTGCTGTTGAAATTATCATTGTTTTTCTTCAAGATTGCTCTGCCTTTCCTTCTTCAGTCTAATTTTATTTCCCCCTGTCTCAGCATCTGTAAGAACCTTTGCCCTCTCTCCATTGTTGAAGGTGCTTTAATGTTACCAACTCCAGGATGAAGACACACGTAAGCATTCAAATACAAGTGCACACTGAGAAAGAAATAACATCAGCCAGTGCCCAGTAGCTGGGTATCCCAGCTATGAGCCTCAGAGAGGTCACAAAGCAGCCATGGTGCAGGAAAGACTATAGTAGCACTTGGTGCAGCATTAAGTTCAACCTGGGTCTCAGTGTGAGATACCTTCAGATTTCTTCCCATGGCTAGTGGGGAAACACTGCACCTGTCTCTGGTGAGATTCCCACGCCCAGCACTTCTGAGTTCTGCTGTGGTGAGCTGGCCTTTCATTTACAGTGTTAAAAGCTTTCTAAATCTGGTTTTCTTTGCAGTTTTACCTAAGGTAAACACCTTAGTTTCAGACTGAGTCATATCTCCTTACACCACCTGTGCTGACAGGCTGATGTAAGTGGTGTGAAGTACCTGTCTCCTTGGCTCGATGATATAGCCCAACATCTTGTAAGTATGAGTGCCTGCAAAAATAAGAAAACAATATCAGCTCTGCAGCTGAAGCTGTCCTCTATTTTCAAGACTGAAATACAAATAACATCCCATCACCAGCAGGGCAGTCGGTGAAATGCCGCATCAATTCCACAAATTCCACAGAGTAGTATTTTCACTCCTCTCTTCTATTTCTGCCTGGCAATGGGAACATCACTCACAGTCCCCTTTTGCAAGTAAGATCTGCCGTAGTTGTTCTACAGGACTATAGGCATCATGCAGGAAATTAGAGCAACCTTTGTGTAGCTGTGATTTATCCCAGAGCATGGCTCAGTGTCTGGGTAGGATGGGATCTAGGGTGCACAAATCAGGTGGTCTCTGTTTGCAGAGTGAACATCAGTACTCTTCACTGGCTATGCCTGTGCATCAGTTCTTCCTCCCCTAATTTTCCTCGCTTCAGCTCATCTATCTTAGTCAAGTGCCTATATGACCCCAGGAAAGCTACCCTATAAACTAAGTTGTACATCTCTTGCCTTGCTTTTTCCTTCACCTCCTCCTGAGCCAGCTCTTCCCAAAAGCTGCTCATTGCTGCATGTACCAGAAGCTTATTCATTCTTTTCCTTGTGATGGCTGCAGGCTCACAGCTCTCGGCCTGTGCAGCTCTTCTTCTGGCTCCCCCTGCAAAACCAATCACCTCTGGGCTTGGGAGCAGCAATATTATTACACTAGATTAGCACTACACAGATGAACATCATTCTCGAGGTCTTATTTAGAGAAGGAGCAAAGAGAAGATTTTTATACTGGCCCACGTTTCTTTTAGGTGATCCTGCACAGTTTGCCTGTGAGGCCATTTTCCAAAAGTGGCCTTTCCAAAATATTTTGGTCTGTCACAAACCCAACAAGTATCACCAGGGTTTCTAGAGACCAGAACAACTGATTTCTCTTTTCATTATTGTTTACCTGATTTTGCAGTCATTTTATTTTTGCTTTTCTGAGAAAAGATTAAGAACAGTGTCCAATGTACAGAGCTGATTTTAGCACTGTGTACTCAAGATTCCTATGACTTGGCTATGGTGAGTAACAAAGTGACAGGAGGCCTTAAGAGTCACAGGCCACATTTGCTCTTTTTTCTCTGCAGAGACCTTCCTGACTCCTTGGACTTATTTTTCTAAAGCTTGATCTCTCACCCCCTCACCCAGAGTCTCCTTCATAAATACATTGTCACAAGTGGAATCAATTGGTTTTTTTGAAGTAATGGATAGATATTTATCTGTCATTCTCTACTGACTATTACGGGAGCTCATGTTGACCAACTAAGACTCAGATGACTCAACTGTAGGCCTCTAAAGGAAGAGAAGTGAATCGCTCAGTGTCTCAGTTGCTCAAACCTGAGTGTTACTCTTAGAGTAGGGTGAGCTGGCTGTCCTACCTTCAGGGTGCAGAGGGAAACATCTAAATATCCAGACAGAATCACAGAATCTACAAGGTTGGAAGGGACCTCTAGAGATCATCTGGTCCAACCTTCCCGCTCCAGCGGGCAC
>JAUBOD010000433.1:3899094-3912549 GCA_032353885.1 Nothura maculosa | reverse complement strand
GTCCTCCAGAGAATGCCACCTTTCTGTGTATAAAGGTGAGCCTGCACTCAATCTTCTCTGACCAGATGTGCCGACAGAGAAATGCAGTCTAATATTTCATCAAAGTATTGTGAAATATAATGTTCCAAGGCTCTTTAACAGCACAGGATTTTTTTTTGTCTTTGGTCCAACAAATCTAAAACAGCTTATTCCATTCCCTACTGGAAATCTGAACTTTTCCCATAAAATTTTACAGAAAATGTTAATTTGAAGGATATTGTTTTCAGGTTAAAAAATCCACTGTGACAGACAGTTCTTCCCTTCTCGTGCCAACTGGTTACTTAAGGGAAAGGCTGCTTCCTCGTAAGCCAGGGCACCTGCAATAGTCAAATGTTGAACCAAAAAGAAGGCACGCCACTGACCTAATGGCAAGGCTGCCTATGGCTTCTCCAAGACTCTTCACTCCTCCAGTCAAGTGAAAATAGTTCTGTAATTTCAGTCACAGTTTTATGAGGATGTGGTCCACACATATATGCTGATATAAAGGAAAATGCAGCTAGCGTTTGCACAGGGTATAATCTGAGCATGAGCCTTCACTCATCCTTCTCACCCCTGCAATTTTCTTTTATATTTTAACATAGTAGTGTTTCTTCTATGGTATCACATGTCAGAAAGGAAGAGACAATATGGGTTCCCGAACCTCAGGACTGTTTGTAGCCAGGCATAGACTTCAGAAGGCAGTTAAAGGGAAATTTGATAACACTCTGGTGGACACTGATAGTGCATTATGATGAGTAAGGTAGATATGAATCTAGGGAAGACTGTGCATAATTGGCAGTTCATTGCTCAGAATGGGAGATGAGAAAGATTAAACAGTAATTTGATTTTGTGAGGTTTCAGTAGCATTTTGCCTGAGACCATAAGGAAGAGCTGTCATTATCCAAAGAGCAGTTTTACATCCCCTTTCCCGAGTTACGCCTAGCACACAGCTGCTGTACTTCCATTGTGCCTGCTAGTTGCTTGGTCCCTCTGCTCTTTGTGGCTTCCCCTTGCTGACCCATTTCTTCTGCCCCAGTTGGGGTCTTAGCAGCCCCTTTTGTGCAGCCATCAGCCAGACTTCCCAGGAGCTCCCAGTGCCTCTGGGATCATGATGGATAGTGGCACCCAAAAGCAGGGGGAAGTTGGTAAGGCAGTGGGAGCTGGAAGCCTGTTTGCTGCAACAGGAAAGGCAGTAGCACAACTGAGGCAATACACTGGCTGTAAAAAATAAATAAAATCTACATAGCAGAAACAAGGGAGAGAAAAATAAAAGTGCAAGCTTGTGCCAAGAAAGTGATATGATACAACACTGCTTTTATTCAGACTTCTTTCTCTTACATGGTTCTGAATTACACTTTAATTCCATAGTCCTTATCCTGCTGGGACTGGAAGAGATGAATTTCTTTTGAAATAGGGATAGTTTATGTGTGCACAAGCCTATGTCCCATCTGGATGGACATTCGCCAAGCAGAGGGAAAAAAAACCCCTTCCCCACCACCTTTCAGCACCTCTTCCCAGCCTGGTCCTATGCCATGCAACGCTTCTGTGCACTCCATGGGCAAAGCACATGGTCCCCGTGGAAGCACGTGGACTGGCTTCAAAGCAGTGTGGGGGCACTGATGTACGCCTCTCATGAAAGGAGAGGTACAGGTAGCACTTGCTAGGAATAGTTCTGTGACGCAGACTTTTGGTGTATATTTGGCTCATACCTGCCGCAGTAGTTTAATGGATATTTGCCATTAATATACTTCTATCAAAAAGGCAAAAAAAAATAGAAAAAAGGCTAAAAGGAGATTATTCTTGGAATCAAACCTTAGCGCGTTGTATGCTTCTCTGCTGGCCACTTTGTTCTGATCCCGCTGAGCCGGTGATTTCACACGGGCCTTGGTGCTGGCTCCAGGCCAGCTTGCGAGGCTGGCTGCAGCTGCAGGCCGCCCAGAAACAAGCTCTCCGGCCACCCCCAGGAGCAACGGGACAATCCTTGCCTGTTTGCCGTGGTGGGTATGTCTGTCACTGTACAGTGTGGCATTGCAGCAGCATCTCAAGGACCTTTTTTTTTTCAGCAAAGCCAGCATACTTATCAGTGCTCCTGTGTAGCACCATGTGCACTGAGCCCATAGCTCCACGGGCCTCTACACAGCAGTGTGTGCACTCCAGCCCCCACAGAGGAGAAGCGACAGTTCAGAGATATCCCTAACTTCCTAGCTACTCTTCAGGCTATAAAATAGACCTTTCTGCTAACTCACTGTGGTCTGGGCCCTGCAATTACTTTAGCAAAGATGAGAAGTGAAAAGCAGAACAAAATCTCCTTGCATTGCACTGTGCAATAGCAATCTTTTCTGCTAACGGCAGAAGAAAGCAAAAACTCACTTTTCTCTCTCCTTTCTGGCATTAAGGGATTCAGCTCCCCCTGTCTGACTTCTATTACCTGCTGCCTCTCCACTGGCTTAAAGCCGGAGGATTTTCCTGCTAAGAAACTCAGCTTAATAGCACCTCTGGGAGGAACTGCATGCACAGCTGGATGCTGCCAGTGTTTTTCATGCAGTCATACATACACGTGCACGTGTGGGTTTGGCAGGCTGCTTTTGCAGACGGGGTCTCCTGGTGGACACGTTGCTTGCCTTGTTGCTGTTCTCCCCCACCTTCCCCTGCGAGACGTGTGACACATGGCAGGAACACCACTTCATTACGTGACACTAATCCCTCCGTATCATATCTCTCCCTTCTCTTGTTTCAACTTCACCACTGAAAATCTCTTAAAATACTTGGTCAAAAAATAAAGTACTTTTTTTTTATGTGAGACATACACAACTTTTAGCCTGTAACCGAAGAAGCAGTTGCACATGTGCCATTTGCCTATGACCTAACCCCGAGTTTCTCTGTGTTGCCAAAACAAGCCTTTGCTGTAACTGATGTCCTCAGCTGCTGTTTTGTTTCCTTAAAAATCTGAGCCCAGGCAACGCAGAAATAAATGCATTTGGGAGCTGCCAAGGGTCACTTTAAGAAATGTCTGGAAGTTAGTTAGGGTGCTTCTGCCTGTTGTTTAAATATCCTTAGGCCAATATGTTCAAATGTATTTTGACACTTAAAGATTTAGAGCAGGTGCCTAGGGGGATTTTCAAGAAAGCCTGAACTTTTGATCCGTGAATCTTAACCTTTAAGTGTTTCTGAAAATCCACCCCTAATTCACGAGTTGTGTGTCCATGTCCAAACAAAAGCAGAGATGTCTGCAGAGCTCTTAGTGGTGCCCAGATGCAGCAGCACGAGGCACAACAACAAATTCATTTCCCTGCGGAGCAGTGAAGTTGACCTCACTTGCTCATAGAGCAGAAGACTGCATGGGTAATTCAGAAGGGAAAAAAACTGTTTTAAACTAATCAAAACTGCTGCATTCCTTGAAATAAAGATGGACAGGAAACAGATATGCATTTTTTAATGATAAACAGTCAGTGCCTCCGTTACCTTAATGGCATAAGCTCAGACAGCTATAGGTGTTTGCTTGAGAGCAGAACTAGGATCCTTACGAGGGGAAGGGAGACTCTTGGCTGCTGTTGCGCTTTCCTGCCCATGACATAAAAAACAATTTTCTGTCTCATCAGCCTAGCTGGTTCCCTCCAGGTCTCCTCCCTAGCAGCAGGCTGGGGCTCTCTGCTGAGCCTGTTTTACCTCAGGCCTCTAGCTTATCCTTATGAACTTCATTCTCAACACGGCATTTAATTATCCCCGCTGTGCATCTGATGCCTGGACTCTGCCTCTCCTCCACCTCCGCAGGTCTGTCTGGATGTGTTCCTGGGCTTCCCAAGAGGCCAGCAGCTTCACCTGCAGCATGAAACACAAATATTGACACCTCTCGAGACGCTAGATTGGAACATGGCCACAATGCTAAGGTGTCTCTGTCCCCTTTTGCGCCACCAAGAATGTGATATTGCTGAGCCCCTTCTGTCCCACTGTCACTCACTAAGTCATCAGGCCTGGGGGTGGTTTCTCCTGCTTTTGGGAAAGGGTAGGAACCACCCAAGTGCCCTGATTAATCCCTTCTCTAAAGTCAAAGCTCTCACAATGCTGCTGCCTGAAAAGTGCAAACAAAATGTGGCTTCTACTTCAGAGAAGCTCTTCGGAAGCCTCCCTGGATGCTGCTCTGTGTGCAGGGTGTTCCTGACATTTCAGGAAGCATGGGAGAAAAGAACAACCAAAGGTGTTGTGTGCCCCAAGTCTGGCTTTTGTGCTTGGGATGCACTCCACAAAATTATAAATAATTTGGAGATGATTATCCTTTCCAAAGGCCGAAATCCTGGACTAGGCACAGGTAAGAAGCAGCCAAACCGTGTGCTGAGGGGACTTTTCAAAGCAAAAGGGGAAGGAGCCTTGCTACAGAGTGGAAGAGAAGTTGCTGCACTACCATTATGTCCACTCAAGGACAGGAGAGAAAAGCAGGTGCTCTATTAAGTATTGCCAGACAGATTTTTACATCTTGAAAGAGGAAGGCACTGATTCAGATCACAGCACAGTTATTCAGGCCGGGTCCTCTGAGGGTACCTGCAGGCCAGTGGGTCCCCAGCTGCAAAGTGCCAGAGGCAGATCTGACATCCCTCCGCCAAGGGCTTTCCTGAGGGACTTAGACCTCTTCTTAGCAAGGGAAAGCAGCATTTCCTGGTGGGCAGCCTAAAAGCTAAGACTTATCCTCAGCATGTTGTTGTGTTATGGGTGTGTGTGGAAGGGAAGAGATGAGTTTCCCTCTTGCAAGCTGTACAGTGCAGAAGGAACGAGCAGGACGTCTCACATCTCCCAGGCGAGTGCCCTGGGGAGGGTGCATCAAGGGATAAACCTGCTGCCTGGTGTCTTTTCCAGCAAAGAAAGCTAAGCCCTGTTGAGCTGTCTGCAGTCCTTCCAGGGACGGGAGGGCAGGGGAGCACCCTGCCTGCAGAGGAGATAGGGCATCACACACAGGGAGAGTCCTAAAGCTGCAGGAGGGAAATGGGCTTGGAGAAACATTCCCACTCATCCCGAGATCAGGAAAGCATGTGGAAAAAAAAAGAGACTAGCAAAGAGCTGCCTGTGGAAACATCCTGCCAGCTCCTCTGCCAGGCTCTCTTCTCTGGGGTACAAGTGCTGGTGGCTCCAGCTCCCTTGCAGCGTTGGAGGGGGAGCAGACGAGCACAGGAGGAGTAAATCGGGCTGGCAAGGGCCCAAGCAGACTGGGCAGTGGGGTGTGGGCAAACTGCTGGGCTCACACTGACAGTGCTGGAGCAAAGAAGAGTTGGTGCAGTCTCCGTGAGGAAAAACGGGGCATGGCTGAATCCCTGGAGTGGCAGCCAGGGGCTCACATTTCAGGTCTGGAGATGGATTCTGGTTCCTCCTGAAGATCTGGCTTTTGCTGAGGTATTTTAGGGGGGAAAACAAGCTATTTGGAAACCCTATCCCCAATTAAAATTGCCTGCCTCTTCCAGCTCTGCCCATACCAATTCTTAAACTTTCCCACCCAGCTCAGAGTGTTACTGTGACAAGTGAAATCGTTGACATTTATGAGCTGCTTTGAAGATAAAGAGAGAAGTTAAGTTTTACTGGGCCAATTTCTGAGGCTCCCCTGCAATCGTTCCCAAGCTGTCAGGCACAAATCTCCCACCAGCAGTTTATTGCATGTTGCTTGCAAGCAGTGCTGAAAGCTGCCACCCCTTCCCATGCCCACCCCTCACGCTAGTCCCGTGCCCTGTCAGCTCCCCCATCACAACTCTTCTTGGGGCTGGCTGTAAGCCAGATTGCTGAGATGATCTGAGTTAAAATGCTGCCGAAATGCAGCCTCATTGGGACGGAGAAGGAAGAAAGCTGCCAAAGAGGAAGCTATGCAAGAAGAAAAAGCGAAGACTGTCACAAAGTTTATGTAGCTGTCAATTATTTAGTGTATACATTGAAGGAGTCCGTGGCGCTTGGAGCTATATCAACACAGAGCCAGGCCTTGCCCCCTTCCTTGCACTGGAGTGGCAGATGAGGCAGACGATGGATCCAAATGCACAGGGGAGCAGTGGAAAAAAGCAGTGGTCAACAAGGCAGGTCAGGAGCCTAGAGCACCAGCCTCCTTATCACTGTCAAATTTCCTGCAGGCGTCACAGGGAAAGGAAGTTTTAAATTGCTTTCGCACACCCCTGCCTGCTTGAGTGCAAGCAAAAGACGGAGACAGCTTCAGAAGTCACCAGCTGGTATTTTGTCCAGTATGTCGCCCCATGTCTTATTTGCAGTTTGCCTTGTAAGCACTGTTTTGAAACTCCAGCTATTCATTTCCATGCAAGCTTTTCTGTGGTGCTCATCACTATGACAGGGGAGGACTTCACAGGAATCAATTAATTTCCAGAGCAACCTTGTGAGACTGAAGAGGGGTAGACAGGAGGAAAAGCCTTGCAGCTGCAGGGGCTCGTCATCATGCTGCAAATCAAATCCCCTATTTCAGGTTCAGTGTCCAGCAAAGAAGAAACTGTAATGACCTCAGGGTTATGTGACTCACCCAGCTTTCAGCTTTGCATGGGGATCCTGTGGTAAAGGCTGGACTAACACCTAGTGTTTCAGGACTGCATTCAGTTGATTTAACTCCCGTGAAATTGGTCTTTCTCTTCCCTCTCATTCACTAAACAGTTTCACCATCAGATGAGGCAGGGCCTGAAAAAACAAGGGGCTCCTTCTCTACCCAACCATGTTTCATCCACAAGTGTTCATGGTGCTACAAGGACTGAACAAATGTGTAAGGTAAAGAATATGCCAAAGTGCCTCCATTTGAGGCAGGTTTTTATGGGCATGGTCAAAATCAAAGGCAACCTCTGTGGCAAATTTCAGGCTTTGAACTTGACTGCTGCAGGTTCTCTAAAGCAAACCAAAAATAAGTAATTTGTTTTAGTAAAATATTTTTGCTTGGCTATACTTTTTATTGGGGGCGGGTTGGATATATTTTTGAGGGGTTTGGGGAGGTTCTTTATTCAGAACAGATAAGCCTTTTAGACTGAAGATCATCCTCACTATGAAGATTGTGTTTCTAAAGTATTAGTGTACTTCTCCTCTGAGAAAAATGTATGGGCTTCTGGCAAGAGACCAAACCCAAGAGGAACAAAAACTAGAAGGAACAAAATGTTAAAGAAGAAATGGACAGTTCTTTGCTTTTCAGTCATTCTGTTCTCCCTGGTCCCTGCTGATGCCAAGAACTTTTGTATTACAATAGCAGTAACACAAAAACCTGTTAAATATAGATTGGAATGAATTTAAATTAAGGAGAAACATCTATAGTAATCACGGTTTGTTGGATGTGTCTTGTGTGCGGTG
Organism: Nothura maculosa; assembly: GCA_032353885.1. Taxonomy (NCBI): domain Eukaryota; kingdom Metazoa; phylum Chordata; class Aves; order Tinamiformes; family Tinamidae; genus Nothura; species Nothura maculosa. Next base: position 3,905,229 of record JAUBOD010000433.1, on the reverse strand, counting down.
TTGTTCCTAATTGTCAAAGCCTCTGCATACCTGCAGCAGATATATTAAAAGAGAAAGGGAGAAAAAAATCTTTTCCAACATGCTGCTCCTAGTTAAGTGAAGGTAAGGCACAACAGCTCTGTGTGGTTTTGCATTTACAAAATCAAGACACTGAAGTTTATCAGTTCTGTCTCTAGTCTTTTTCTTCCCAGTCACCAGTTCAGTTATAAGTCTGCAGCACTTTCCAGACTCCTTTGTACTCTAATTTTTAGAAAGTTTTATGAAGAAGGTCCCAATGTCTTATCTAGATGCTTGGGAACTGTGACTATACAGGATTATAATTAGAACTGAATAGCTCTAAGGAGAACCAGACTCTTGACTTAATCTGGTGAATGGCAGTAGAAGTACAGACAGTATGACGGAAGTACAGACAGTATGACGGAAGTACAGACAGAATGACAGAGATACAGGCAGCACTCAAAACAGATTTTTAATTTGTAGAGCCCTGTGCATGCTTGAAACCCTTTCTCAGGGCTTTGCAGAGAGCACCACAAGGTTCCGGGGAGCTCCACCAGCACCACTGGATCTCACAACCATGGGCAGCAGCTGGCAGTGATGTGCACAGATGTACCACAGTTTAGAGTGGTAGTACCCAGGCCAGGACTAATTTGGCAAGCTTGGGCAGTGGTAACTGCAGCAGCACAGAGTTCAGAGGAGGTCAAATCAGCCCGGAAGAAAGTCTCCACTGTGACAGCAGTGCAGAAACACTCTTACTTCAGGAGCATCTTTCAGATATATTTTCTGGAAGAATAATAAGAGTGGAGTGTTCTGAAGAGCAAAGATTTACAGTAAAGTGTACTTTTAACAAGGCCCCTGAAACAGCTTGAGATAGCAAGACAAGCATGTGAATTTTTCACTGCCATGCTTGCTGTTCAGAGGAAATACAGAGGAAAAAAAGGAGAAGCAATGTTCTGAGTAAAAAATCAGAAGTGTGAATAGTCAGTTCTGAAGTCATATTTAAATGCATGGCTTGCTTCACAGTGGGGTGTTGGGCACGGAAAGGCTTCTTTCTTTCATTCTTTTGTTCTTTCGTTCTTTCTTTCTTTTCTGTCCTTTAATTTCTGTGGTTGATGGTGATGATATTGTCCAAGTATTCACAGAAGCATGTTGGCCTCTCTATATACTGACACTTCCCACAGAAAGGAGTTCCCTTGCAACTGTAATAAGAGTGGATCTGGTTTTAGTCACTGTGCAAACGCGTAAGCATGGCAGTTACTTCTTGCAGCTCTCTCATGCAAAGGACTGGGGCACAAGGAAAAAAAGCAAGCTGGGGCAAGCTGCACTACGGGGTCATTTCTGCTGCAGAACAGCACGTGATTTGCCCCATGGCCAGTAGGTATCATAACCTTGTGTGTGCTCTGTGGGAGGAAGAAAGTAAGAATGAGGTTTCCAATGACTGCTCTCAGCATACTGTGAACAATTCTTTTTCAGATGTTATGATTGAAACTAAGTGAAGCTGTGGCAGCGAGAGTGGAACAAATTCAGCCAAGACTAATTCCACTGCAGCCATCAGTGGTCCTGGTCACAGGAGCTGACCTCTCAACTCATGCTTGTTATCCTGAATTTGTGAATAAAACTGTCCAAAGGGGACTCTAAGGAGACAGAACCTCTGATTAGCAAAACAATTAATTACAATATAAAATGTGCCCATGATCTCTGCCAAGGAGACCTTCCTTCCCTATTCTCTCTTTGTTATCTACCCACATTTCCTACTGGACTGTACAAGGGAAGCAAAATAGTGTTACTCCTATTGACCTGGTTGCCGTGGTTGACTAAAGGTTACAATTCCCCCCCTTGCCCTGTCCTAGTGGAGTATTTGATGTTGTTGCTTATTAGCAGCTTGCTAATCAAGTGATGAAATACTGCCCCACTGGACCAAGGTACTGTACCTGTGAGAAAGAAAGTGCCGATGGTGAGGGTGTCTGCCTCACTGTGGTGGGAGCATGACTTGGCTGACCTGTGAGTATTTCTGATGTGCAGCTGGATGCCAAGCCTGCCCAACAGCAGGAGTCACCTTCCTCTTGCTTTTTTTAATTTCACAATGAAAGAGTGGCAAAGATGTAAAAAGAGCTTGGAGCTATTGATGCAGCTGACCTTTTATTTCACTGAGCAACACAACTGCAGGGCTCCTCCCTCATGCTAGCCACTTAAACGCCTTAGGATTGGAAATGTGTATGACTTTTTGTTGCCCTAATTTTGTTGTGGACAGTGACCCTGAATAGTCTAATGAAGCTTTTAAATAGTGGCTCCACTCTGCTTCATCAGAAGGCAGCTCACCAGAGGTAAGAAAGCAGGGTTTGATCCTGGGCCTCACATTTGCTATCAGTGATAGCGACCAGGAGCTGGGGCCTCTGGCCTTGGGGCCACTTGACAGTTGGGGAGGTGGGCTCAGGTCCATGGGACTGCATCTCCACATCTCGCTGTGCTTAAATCTACCAGGCATCACCACTGGCACCCTTGAAGTCTCTGCTTTGCTGCAGTCCCCTGTCAGCACCCAGTTGTACCAGTCATGGCGGCTCAGCCCCAGGAGCCTCAGGCCTGGGCACTGAGCTTTGGTTTTGGGGCTCCCTGATTCAGGGCTGAGTGGGACACAGCCCTGGACCTGCAGTGTGGGGACCTTGTCCTAGGGAGCACATGTGGAGACGGTGCCTCAGCATATCTAGGGCTTGCAGAGGCCCATTAGGGCAGCTGGCAACCCACAGCTGGCCTAGCTCCTCCACAGGTTATTTGGGCTTGGCATCTTTTGACAGCACTTTTTTTTAAAAAAAAAAAAAAAAACAGATAAACCTGGATCAATTCTGATTTAGTCCCTTTTTTGCATTGCTAGATAAAGCTTTAAGTCTACTGAATTTTTCAAACCTGCTTTATAGGGAAAAGGACTAGAATTTTTTTTTTGCTTTGTGTATATTTTGCAGTAGCAATAAGATGATTCTTTCTGACATTCAGCAGTAAATACATTTTAAAAGAAGATGTTTCTTTCCCCTGCCCCACACATCCCTCTTCCCAGCCCAGCCCCTTCAACTTCCTGCCAGCTCCTAGGCTGACAGCAACGAAGACAACAGCAAAATGGCACAGGAAGAGAAACTGGACTGTTACTGCTGCATTCCTCTTTACAAAACCTGAGGCTTCAGTTTTACTAATCCTCCTCCTTTCCCAGTCTGAACATTACACTTCCTAGCCAGCCACAGCACAAACCAGTGTTTCCTCCCATGTTGCAAAACAGGCTCATTTAAATCACAGCTGCAAAGAACTGTGCGCAAAAAAATCGAAAGCCACAATGCTGAGTAGTGGGGAAGCAGCACTGGCACAAGTAAAGGTCTGAGTGTGTTTCTGTGGCAGAAAAATACCAAATGCAATTATTTAAGGAGAAAAGATGAGTTCTGACAGCTGATGTGAGCTCAGGCAGTGAGTCAGACTGGCTGTGTCACTGGGGAGATAGAGCACCATATGACCAAAATCGATGTTCTGGACTTTGTGAGATAGTTATTGGGATTATTAAGAAGATGACTAGATTTGCCCGTTGGAGTGTACGTAGTAAAACATATGGCATTAAACAAGGCTGCAAGACAGTCAAGGGGTTGCAACATGATGGGATTTGTATGTAAACATAGAGGGGCAAGGCAAAAGCCCTGCTCTTGTAAGTTAATTTAGCTGCGCTTGCTGTAATGACAATGTGATTACAGGAGTGCAATTCAGGAGATTTATCTTTTTAATTAGTAAACTCCTGTGTCCTTCAAAAATATCCTTTCACGGCTACAGAGCCACCTGCGTCAAAGTGCAGCAGGGAGCCCTAGCTTACTCATGGTTTCTGTGCTCAGATTCACCCCACGCTGCAGAACTGCCACAGCTCCAAGCAGGTGGTCCTGCAGCCAATGTTTCCTTCCAGTGTCACTTACTATTAATTAATTGGCGCATTGTTAGCGTGCATCATAATTTCCTTAGACATGTTCCTCGTGTCAGTGTATATATCCTTTCAGTGGTACCTTAAATATGTACAAATATAAGTCTGTATTGCTTGGCAGTAGAAGTTTCCTATTGGTAATTTTCCTCCTCAGTGCATTAGCAGCACTTCCCAATTTTGCTGTGCACCAGTAACCTGAGCTCTAGGATTTTAGTCAAAAGCCAAAGCCCACCCTTATGAAGGAAGGGTTTTGCCCAAGCAGTACATCCATTGTCTCACTGAGAGGTGGACGCTGTTTGAGGGGCATTGTTGGCTGGGTACGTGTGAAGCTGACAGATGTGAAGTCTATTCCTGACTGTCCTGGGGGATGGTGTGACCTTGCGTCAGTGAGCATGTGGTCAGCTCGACTACATCATAGGCGACTTACAAGGAGAAAAGATTTACCAAGCTGTAAGAAGTAGCTTCAGGCACCAGGCTGTGAATGCATTTGCATATAGCAGATATTAACTTTTCTTACCCTGGAGTTATATTAAAAAAAAAAAAAAGACTTAAAGACTTGTGACACTATAATTGCTGTATTTCTACTAGCACCTCTACCAAGGGCACAAAGCAGCTGTGTCTCTTGGGGAAGCCCATAAGGACTAGGGAGTGTAAGTGTGTGTGTGCATCCATTGTCCAGCTGAACTAGTTGGCTGGAGGGAGGACTGGGAACTGGATGGTCCCAGTCTAGTCCCATTTAAGGTACCTGAGCTGCTACTCCTGCTTGTTTCCCCGATTGCAAATATGCCTGGAAACACAGTCTGTATCATTACCACCCGCCGTGCCAAAATAGAAAGCATGGCAAATGCTTCCTGACACTAACACTGCCCGCAGGGCACCTGCTGGAGGTTTCCTAGGATGTTACCAGCCTGCTAACAGCCCTGGGCCCCCGGGACGCTGCTGGAGAGAAAGCAGCACTTGCACTGCTGGTGTTCCCGCAGCTCTCCTGTGAGCAGTGGGGAACAGTAATGAACTGAAGGATGAAGACAGGGCAGGGAAAACCACGCTCACCAGGTTAAATAAGCTTGCTGGGGAAAACCCCAAGCCTCAACACATGCAGACTAGCACCACAGACACAATAACCAACCACTCCAGAATGACTTCTGTGTTTTTTTTGTGCAGCATCTTCCTTATGGTAGGGATCTCAAAGGAAACAGAACTAACAACATTTATAAGTGTGCCAAAAGACACATTTTTTAAAAAGTAATGCAAGATTTTTCACTCCTGTTAAAGGACTGTAGAGTTTCACACTGGTCTAAAGCCCTAGATTTCCTCTAAAAGATAACTGTATGGAAGCAGCATTGTAATAAGGGAACTGTAAGCTGATTTGACTGTACTTCTTCAGGAGTCTTAGAGGCATTACAACATGAATGAACAGATGAATGGAAGGATTAAATCTTGCATAAATTTGGGGAAGTGGAGACAGGCAACATTATTTTCCTGTTTTGAAGGTGGAAATTAAAGCAATAGTTTGTCACCAAGGGTTTGTCTCAAAGCTGTCAAAAGTTTGGTACAGGGGAAACCTAACTAACCTAACATGTGTCCTTTTGAGTTCACAATCCCCATTTTTTTGATCAAAAGACCTCTTTCTGGCCTGGTTGGCTAGCAGTAGTTATGTATGAGGTGACTAAGGGCGTCTGGGGCCTGCAATTAAGCAGATATGCTCCTTGGGGAGAAATCAGCCTACCAGCTGAAGGGAGCTGGGAGCCTGCATGAGTCCGTGGCACATCCCTCCCATCGATGAGAATCCTATCCCTCCCATAGATGAGAAATCTCCCATATAGATTTCTCATCTATACATTGAACTGCTTACTGATTTATCAGCAGCATCAGCACAAGATTGTCTCGTGCAACACATAGGAGTGCAAGCAGAAGTGCTTTGTGCAATATCAAAGATTTCCCTGTGGTCTAAAGCCCACAAAAACAGCTCTGAGGAGCTACATAGGGAGCTGAAGCAGAATCTGGATGCAGGGTGACATTTCTGACTTGTCAATCTTTTTATTTTCCTTGTGCTTTAATTTTATTTTTCTCCAGAAATCTTGATTAGGGAACAGATACTCCTTTCATGGGAAATGCAGCTGACCTGATGACAATGCCTGGACATGAGAAGATTGATCTGTCCTTAGGATATTTATAAATGGCAAGTTTTGAAGCAG
>JAUBOD010000433.1:3874586-3894844 GCA_032353885.1 Nothura maculosa | reverse complement strand
CAATGAAAGTCCTTGTGTGGCACTAACATGAATTTGTTTATACTGTGTGTCATGCACTGCTGTGCATCAGGTGCATTTTGTATGTTGTGTTTGTCATGAGAAAATTTCAAAAAACAAGGAGATATTGGAAAATGATCTTGATGAATCATGCTATTAATCGAGTAGTCCCAGTGGAACCACCATGCTCTTGATGTTGCTTTTTCTCCTCAGAGCTGCAGAGCAGTGAGCTGGGAATGGCCATTAGTGGTTTTCTGGCACTCGTTACAGCAGTGTAACACCATTGTGGAGATCCAGGTGGACTGTCCAAAAACGTCACCTTGAAATGTTGCAAGTCTGCTCCTACCTTCCTGTCACCCATCTTACTCTTTTGCTTTTGCCCTGTGAGGGCTATAAAACAGCCCTTTCCAAAATGACTTCTATGGATTTTCAGTGAGGTGACATGAAGGTGCATTGGGATGTTCCCAAGAAAAAATGTGGAAGAAGTGCCAAGTATTGCTATTTTGGTGTCTCTGAGGTATAGAAAGGTATCTGCCCTGACTCCATTTCCTCATATAAAAGTCTGTAAATTCATATTCACATTCACTTTTCTGTCTCTGTCCTTCAGTTTGATCTTTAGGACATATCCTCAGTGGCAGCTTTCCTACAGGCCAAAGGGGAGCCAAGACTTCTTCTCATGTCTGTCATAATGACTTGCTACTCCAAACAATGCCTAGGGACTATACAGTTTAAAGGAAAGACAGACTAGATGTCTGCACTACCGCAGTGTGCTGAGCTCTCCTATATGATATAGCATAAAGAAAAATCTGTACTTTGCTGAGAACACAGTGACTGCTGCATCTGAGCCTCCTCTTAACACAAGATTCTGTGTCATTTATGGTACTCCCTATAATATTTAGCAATCTGGGCTTTGCTGTATAACTGTATATAACTATACTCTGTTCAGAGCTTCTCACTCACTTCAAAAGAAGAGCTAGAGAAGGCCTGACCAGACACATTGTAGATCGTGAATACATATCCCCCTAATTTTAACCTACTCATGAGAAGGTAGAAAATGATGCCTATGAAAAGCAAACCTCCTTCATTTTTTCCAGATTTTCATGTTAGACTAAAAGACTTTTTACCCATTGTAAGAACTGCCAGCATCACTGTGTTTAAGGTTGTATCAGCAGCACTTCTGTTATGATGCATCCTTTTCCCCAGGAGTCTGTAGCTTAGCTGTGAAATTTCCTCCAGGCTCTAACTTCCTTCCAGAAAACTAGCTATGAAATGATTTAACTTTCATTAGTTTTGGCTATTTTTATAATATAAACAGGATAGTGAGTGTATAGAAATTACACTGGAAGGAAAAAAGGAAAGCTTTTTTTTTTAGCCACTTTATCTTTGTTGCTTCCTAACATCTTGGAAGATTAAATTTAAAATATTGTTTCACAGCAGTAGGTAACATGTAACAAGGTCTTCTTGTCTTTATACAGTGCATGAAAAAGGTAAAATTCTAGAAGATCAGGTCCAGTTCTGAACTCATGGACCTAACTTCAGATATTTGACTTAGAGGAGGTTCTGTCAGTAAATGAAGTCAAAACTAGACCTATCATTTGGCAGAAAACAGCGGTTCTCCTTTCCATAGCATATTTAACCTGAAGCCCCTAATTGGCCTAATGATTAAGTAGCACATTATTTTTTAGACATCCAAGCTCTTACTGATAAATCTCAGGGAGACATTATTTGATTTAAAATCAGTATTAGTGATTTGATGGCTAATGACTTGCTATTAAGTTCCACAGGCACACAGACAATACAACCTGCCCTAGTGATAAAGCAGGGTATATAGGAGTGTCTTATAGACTTTTAATTATGATTATCAATCTTTTTTGTCTAATGCTCTCTCTCGAGTCCATATGCTAATTTGCATGTTGCTCTGGAAATAATTGGGCCAACTCAGATCTTATCCTAAGGAAGCAGCTGTGATTTTTACATGAGATGAAGGGTACATACAACCCAAATCACTCTTGAGCTGGGAACTGGTGCTCTTTTGTATGTTTTGCCTAGGCTGGATGGCATCTCAGTGATGCCATAAGAATCAGGACATAATGGGGAAAATTAATACAGGTCCCACTTCCTTCTCAGTCTAATTCCTGCCCTCTGGCTCAGCATCTTTGCACCTGGGCCCAGCCTGTGAAAATGGGTGGCCCCATGCTCTGCACGATGCCCAGCATGGTGTGTGGCAATGCCACCAGTCTGGCTGACACGTGAACCTTGTAAGGTCGCTGTCCCGTGCAGATGCTGCTTGGCATCATCCCTGCACTTTCACAAGGGCTGTCCCTGAATGATACTTCAGTGCATCAGCAAAGCATTTACAAATCTTAAGCAGTGGTTTGTGTGCTCTGAAAGAAATTCTGCAAAGCAGACCCGTCCTGGTGGATAATGGACAAGGCAGATGAGGAAGGATTTTTGCTGCACATTTTGTGGGGTTCTTGCATGTCTTTTCACACTTCATTCTTTGCTGCTGCCTAATCAGTTTTTTCTGTGTTGCACTCACAGGTACCTTTAGTGGAGACAGAAAAAGAACAGATGTTTAAAGATTCATTCGTAAACCATATGTGCATTAGAATAGCATTTATTCACAGTGAATCACTGGATGTTGCAAATTAGGAAGTGACTAAATGCAGTATAAGAGCAGGAATCATGCATTATAAAACATACTCTTTTCATTTATTTGGACAGTTGTAGTTCAGTTTTTAATTATTGATGGTAATACTCTTTAATGTGCTAGCAAATGTGCTGTTTTATATTTAGTAAAAAATGAAGCCCTAGTAAAACATGCAGTCATTACAGCAGTCAGTTGTTAATTATTGCTTAGGGATAGAAGGAAGACTACAAATTTTGTGCAGGTTAATGAAGCATGAATCAGCTGGCTGCTTGTGCTGCAAGAAATAGCTGAATATCTTATGTGCTACTGCAGATATATGGATTGCTCTGTCATTTTTTTTTTCTACTGTGAACATCAGGACCTGAAAACAGACATTAGGAAATGTGTTGTGGAACTGTGGAAAACTGCCAATGACGGGAGGGGAAAAGCTGATTTGGTCCTGCTCGCATTGAAGTCAATGAGACTTTGGTGCAGATTTAGGAGATCCATGTGGGAGCATTAAAAGAGTCACTGACATTTCTCTGACATTATTTTAAAAACTAAGAAGTGTGGGTCACCCAAATTAGATTCAGATCAGTTCTACTGTCTGAATAGAGGATGTGAAGGTCTCCTCAATGCCTGTGTTCATGCAGGAAGCTATGGTGGTAGGGCTGCTAATCCAGAGAGAAAGGAGAAGAAGCAACAGAGTTTAAAGCCTCTCTGCTGACCCATTCATTCCTTAGATAGGGAACAGAGGCCTGAGAGACACTCACTTCACAGTGAGATCTAAAAATAAATATTCTCTGTTCAAATTTTGTATTCTCTGATCAAATTCTCTGTACTCTCTGATCAAATTTTGAGAATGCTCCTATCCTGGCCACTTCCTTGCAAGACTTTTTCATACAGACCATGTATACTATATACTCTATCATATACCTTATGATATATGGTATCATAATCATACCTTATGATAGAGTATATATAGCACCATTACTTTTGTTGACAAAAGAGAGTCTTTGATTAATGCAACAGAAGAGTACTCACAAAAAGGTGTTCAAATAAAAGTTGCTGATTCACATCACTGGTACCTCTCCTTCCCTTCCTGCTTTTTTACAGCAAGAAGAATGAAGAATTTTACAGAATGAATTGCAGAATTGTTTGTAGTGCACAAAGGTTATGATACTTTTAAAAGCCTCACTGAACTCACACCTCAGATTTATTCAACAGTTAAAAATGCTTGTCAAAAACTACCAAGCAGGATGAAACTCTTAGTCCTGTTTATAATTTTTTTTCCAACCAGAGAAGAAGTTGGATGGCAGCTTTGGTCACAGGTTGTATAGCCAATGAATGCTAATACTCAGAGCTATTAGCTCTAAAACAAACGGTGAGCTAATGCAAACTCTTGTAAGGAAAGGTCATGCTTCTAAACGGCATTTCCTCTTTGTGGAAGTTTCATGAATGGGAACAAAAGTTACATTCATTACCTAAATTAGTAACAGTAAATAATTCAAGACGCTCGAGTTCTGAGCATTCACTTTAGTGAGAATGAATTTAGACCCTGCAGGAAGCTACAGATGGAGCTTAACTTGCAGCTGGAATGTAAATGCAAAAGGGCAGGTGCCCTTTCCTCCCACTGAAACAAAAAGATAGGCAGGAGTGGCTAAAGGATCACTAGTGTGAAAGGTTTTGCTAGGATTGCTCTATGTTTATGTATGATACTATCCTCTGGTATTTACAGGTATCTTTCAGCTCTTGGTACTGTTTCAGATCAAGCTGCTCTTTGAAGATAACAGATGGTGTTGTCCAGGTCCCCAACTCTGCAAGAGTCAACAGGTTTCAGTCACGGAAGAGTATGGCCATCACTATTTCATGGTGTCCCTTAAGAAAGAGCTTGCATCTTCACTTGACCTGGAAGTTAGGTTTGTACCAAAAGACAAACTGCTTTTCCTTACTGGTAATATCAGCTGACTGTGTCCCTATCTTGGTCTGAATAGAAAGGAAGGAGTTCTTTTTCCCTCAAAGTTTTTTTGTCTTTTTTTAGATAATTTTAAAATATTTTGTGAGGAGCAGTACCTTGGAAGAGAGGATGCTGCGTGTGACATTAAGCAGTAGCGGTTCCGCTGATGCCTGACCTCTGAAGGCAATCCTAAGGGCTGCAGACCAACAACTTACCTGATGATGAACGTCCAGCTCCTGAGTCACTGGGAGAGGTGGATGGACGGAGGTGGCCACACATCAAGTGTTGAGGCAAAGAGGTGCAACACAACACAATGACTCTGATGACACGTGCTCAGTAGGCACTCACCTCAGCAGATCTTCTGAGGCCTGCAACTGCCCCAACACCCCAGTATGGCTGAGATTTCCATCATAAGTTAGATAAAAGTTTGGGTGCTGCAAAGCTCCCATCAGATTGGAAGCATCCTGGCTTCCCTCTTATTTCTTTCTTTTCTCTTGGTAGGTAGGTGACTAACCCTCAGAATCATGAGCCAGAGCTTGATAAGGAGGAACTCAACCTGCATCAGTTGTGCAAGTCAAAACACAATGTCCCTTAAGGTTCTGTATTTACTATGACACTTCAGGGACATTGCATCTTATATACAAGAAGTCTACCTTCTCCTGAGGATTGAGAGGTTGCAATAGATAAGCTATATTAAAATGGTGTCTCTGTCCTCTTTGGAGACACCATCTGGCAGACATCAGTCACGGAGCTGTGACACATCTGGGACATACTCCTGAGTAATCAGCTTGGGCCAAATTGCAAAGCTTTACTTCAGGTCTGACAAAACCCACGATCAGATAAATCTCTGGGTGACTTCAGACATTATTTTCCAAATCAAAGGCAAAATGAAAGGCAAATGAAATCTGAGTAAGAGTTCCAGTGTTGGACCATACTGAGAGTATTAACTGAGAGCACCTTTTGCAATTGCCTGTGCTGCACTAAAGAGGTGCTTAATTCACAGAGCGAGACAGAAGCTGTGAGAAATAAGACATGATTCTGATCTCATGCTATTTATATACCAGTATTAGGTCACTTTAGCAGAGTGAAATTAGAGCTTTCAAGATGCGGAAAACAAGATTTAGAGAAAACCACTGCACACAGGCTGGCATTACTAGCACTGAATTTGGGTGAGAGTCACCGCAGGGTCTGCATTAGCAAACGATAAGAGGGAGTGAAGCATTTGGATGGAACATGCTCAAGGAGAAGCACAATAACAAAATAAGGTTCTGTTCCCATCATTACCTCTGTATGAGCCAAGAAGGCAGGGTGTTGTCTGTGCCGCCTGCGGTGGACGCGCAGAATCTAATTCATCAGCCTCGCCGCAGATGATGCCATCCCCGGGGACCGTGGCGGGCTTGTGATCAGTGCCAGCAGCCTCGCAGGGAGGGAGGCTGCAAGAAAGTCTGCCAGTGCCTCTGACTTGAGATGCCCTGTACTGCTGCCATGCCCCTTTGCCTTTCCTCTGTACAGCCAAGAAGGGCAAAGCCAGAACTGCCATTCACAAAGACTCTTGGGCAGTTGAGGTCTACAAATATATATTAAAATAACAATTGAAGTGAGTGATGAAGGCTGTCAGGCAGATTTCTGTGGGGCTGATGCAACCAGCACATCCCAGATTTGGGTTGTGGTGGGTATCTGCTCCTGCCACAGCTCTGCTGTCCCATTATAGACCAGCTCTTCCCCAGATGCACATGCTTTATATTGGTCATAAGATTTTCATATTTCTGGAAAAGAAGTAGCCCAAGTTTGCTTGCCTTGTAGGCTCTCATAAGGGAAAAGCACCGTGAAAAGAAAAGGAAGAAAGTTTCAACCAAGTTATTACATTTATGAAAGGAAAATAATGCCTCATTCAAATAAAGAAATATTTCCTCCGCCCCTTTCTTGCTTTCAAAAGGAATTAAATAGCTATTAAAAAGTACCTTCCTTTTAAAAGGACAATAAGCATTTTGATTAAAAAGAGCTTTTAAGTATTTAGATGATTACCTCTTTTGTCCCCCTGGCAGCATCTGTCTTGTTGACTGCTCAGCATCTGGCGTGTGCTGCCTCATGTCAAGAAGGGCCTGATTTCTCATTCAGACAAGGGGGCGGGCAAGGGAACAGACGCATGGATATAGGAGAGACTTTTGCCAGGGAATAAGGCCATTTCCCTAAACGCCACGGTTGCCGGTTGCTTGGCCCCAGTAGTCCTGGTAGACAGCACTGCTTCCTTCCCCTGAAGCATGTTGCGTGGAGCAGATGGCAGGCTTGTCGGGGTCACCACTATGTGCCTGTGCGCAGCGTGAATCCCAGTGCATCCCAGAGAAGCATGCCTGAAATTTCCTTTGGCTGTAGATGGGATGCCTTTTTCCTCTTCCTTATAGGCTTTCTTGCTCTTCCATGGATCTTAAGGAGCCTTGGTGGGATTTCAAAGCATTCAGCCTTGGCCTGGCACTCTCCGTTCCTGCGGCCACAGAAGTTGGCTGTCAGAGGGTGCTTGGGAAAATCCCATCACGCAGGGGTGCTTACACCGACAGCACTCACAGCAAGAGATTTTTGGATTTTGCAGGATCAGCCTTTTCTTCAGTGTATTAGTTTCTCTATAACTATCTTTGGTAACACAGCTGATGACTCACAGAAACATTATTCACACTTTGCACTGCATATAATTCTTTGCCTTGCAGGATTTCAGAAAGTTTCAATGTTTTAAAATATTCACTGTCCATGAGAAAGCAGAATAGGTCCAATTTAAGTACAGCTATTTAAGGGAGGTTAAGAGAGTAGTGATTTGCCCAAGTAAGATGAAAGGGGACAGTTAATAACGCAAGTCCTAAATCTCTAGTCATTTGATAGTATGATCACTCCTGCTGCATTTCTTCCTATTTTCATTTTAAGGTATCATATGTACCAGTAAACGTACTTAGAAGTCAGCAGTACAGTTAAAAAAAATAGTAAAAGAAAAACACCTTTCTGACTCCTACTCTGTCTTCCTTCTGCTTACAAAGTTTTGCTGCTGAGTTAAAAATTGCACTTTTAAGCGCACTCTCTCTGCCATTTCCCAGACTCAAAAAAGCTACTTGTCCTGAAAATGGTTTTGCCTTCTTGAATCATCCTTTAATAGTTAAGATACACTGCCTGATTAATTCTCATTATTAAAGCTTACTTTTACTGGCTTCCTCAAGTGCTGGGCTGAACTCTAAATCACATCCTGAGCCTCAACAGACTTTTTTTCTTATTTCTGGAGGAAAAATGTTTTCACTTGTGGCAGATTAAAGGCATCTTGAGGCCTGAAGCTGTGGATAACTAATGAGGTAACAAGCTGAAGTAGGATTATTTTGTCCAGCCCTCTGCTCTGTGACTCCTCCGTGTGATTTGGGACCTCTCTAACCTTGATTGCCTCTTTTGAAGCACAAGGAAATAGAACTGGCTAAGGAATCTTTTTGAACTCATCTCTGCTCTCACATCACAGCCCTATGACTAGAGGTGTCCTCTCAGTCTTGCACCATACATGGCCCCTGTGCATGAAATAAAATAAAATTAACATATAGGAGTGTCCAGTACCTAAAGGGACAGGCAGCAAACCCAATGTCTTTCATATCATTCATTGAGCATTGTGTAAAGGCTGATCTACCTTTGAAAGAAATTTTAGGGAAGAAATTTTGGAAGAAATTCTTCACTGTTGTAGATGAATGGATCATTGGTGTAACTGCTAGCAGCAAAAGTTAGAAAAGCACAAGTCAGGCTTGAAGACTGTTAAAGTGAATGAAAGCTGTTATTGTTGTTTTTTAATATATCATTGGACTTTTGATTGGCTTTCAATTCTTGTTTCTATAGTACACTGATCACATTTTCATGCTTCTTTTCTGGATGACTAGAAGTATAAACTTTCAGTGTAAAAGGAAGGTGGTATCCTCGTTCGTTCAGTGCCCAAGGCTCCAAGATACAGTATATATTGTGAGACACAAGCTGTAAGACACAACCAGTTGGCAATATCAATACTTTAGATGTCTCTTCTCATTTTACTTGCTGTATTAGAGAACAGTGATCCACTCATCAGAGCAAACAGCTCAGTCAAGAAACAAATAACAAAGGCATTTTACTTTACAGAGGAGCAGAAAAGTGTCTCCCTCCTAATGATGTGCCATCATCTTCATCACAGCATAAAATCCCTTTCACCTTAAGTGGGATTAATTTAACCTGATTTTGTCACTTAGAAATGAAACATCTCACCTTATCTTGCTGCCTAATTCCTATCACACTCAACGGAGGCAGTGCCAAGCAGTGATTCATCCCACCTACTTATATGCCTGGCTTAAGATGTGACGAATCAGACAGAGCCACTTCCCTCTGCTGCTGCTGGCTGCTGAGGCAAGGCAGAGGTGAGCTTGGATGAACAGCCTCCCGTCTGGACAGGTACATTTGGGAAAGGTGAACCCCTTTGCTTACTGACTCAGTGGCCTGTGTCCCCTGATTCTTGTGCTGAGTTCACAACCTCTCTGTAGGATTTTAAGCCCAGATGTTTCCTTGTAGCAAGAACTGACCCAGCCCATTGGTCTGATGATGCGTCTCCCCATGACACACCAAACTCCTTCCCAGCATGTCTGGGAACTCCATTGCATGAAAAGCAAAAGAGGCTTAAGAGCAATTCCTAGAGGGAGCATAGGCTGCAAAGAAGCAGAAGCGGCACTAGGCCCGCAGACAGAGAAATAAAGCATTAATGCTTAATGGGGACAAGCAGTCCCAAAGATCCTTGGTGGTGAAGGATGCTGTCATACCTACCACCATGGTTTCAAGCACAAAGGGGCCAGTGCTTGTGCTCTGTGATTGAATCGTGACTACCCACCAGAGAAATGTCTTCCTAACTGTGCTGATGATTGTCTTACCCACAGAAGCATGAAGCTGTGTTTCTCTTCTTTAAAGCAAATCTTGTTCAATGTAACTGTGAGTAGTTTTATTATCAATATATGTCACATCTAAACTCTTATTCTTTACTCCAGAAATTATGGCTTCAGTGGTATGGTGTAGCTAAACATTAACAATAAGCATAATTACTCTCAGCGCAAAACTAATGTTTTTGCTCATTCCATATCATGGAAAAGTAAGCAGAAATGACCAGTTCGCCTTCTGATCATCATTAATTAATTCCTAAGTTGTACTTCTACTATATCTATGTCCTAAGGATGAGATTTACCCCACTTTATCCAAGTTTTCCCATTTCGTGAGAAATCACAATTTCTCACTGAACATGTATGAAAGTAGACACTATTCTGGAGCAAGAATCCATAGCAGTTAGTTATAGTTATATTCGTAGCAGATATAGTTTATAGTTATAAAATACCGTATGCTCTTCTGTACATAAATTCGGCCCAAATTGCTCATCTAATTGGCTCTGACTTTCACTGTCTTCTATATTCCTTTTAAACACAAAAGTACAAAGTAATGAAAGTAATAATGGTTTTTCTCCATTTCAGTTTTGCAATTACACTGCCGGAGATTTCCTAGGCAAATACAGGCTAGACTCTTGTTTCCATTCCCATCATTTTATAGGCTGGAAGCAATTTACTGAGTGAAGTGGACAACAGCAGATGGGAAAGAGCAAATCAAAGAGATCCTCAAAAGAAGACAGTGGAAATAAAGATCCAAAGAAATGTTTTCAGAGGCTGAGAGATGTGAATTCAGGGACTGAAATTAGATTATAATAAGGGACACTGCAAAAGATGACCAAAAAAGTGAATGACCAGCCAAAGAAAATCCTGAAAACTAAGGAATATCCACGGGAAAATCTGGTCCTTGACTTTATATTTGGACTTCACATATAGGAATATAGCAAGTTCAGCTTATAAAGAAAAAAAAACTCAGCAGGAATGGAGGATAATACTTCCTTGCTCTACTGGTCTGTGAGAGTGCTCCAGGATGAAGAAAACAAGAGGAACATCCTCTGTTGGCATAAAATCACACTCCAGGCAATGCTGCATATTTACTAGTGGTGAGAACAGAATACATTGTCCTTTAGGCAATTAATAGGAAGCAAGATAGATTCAGAAAATGCCAAACTCATGCTTGTTTTGGAAGAGGGTGACTAGTCTGCAAGAAAATGTCTTGGTTTCTGACCAGTGCAACCCTTACTCAAGGGAACACAATTTGGGAGCTCTTGCTTTTAAGATGGTGTCTCTTCCGGGAAGGTACCACCTAACTAGCTGTATCCTCTGGGGTGTAACACTGGATTCACTATGTAGCCTGTTATCTTCTAGCTGACATTTGTCTGCTGAAGAAGACCTTTTCAATATGTTTTCATGGGTATTTCAATTTGCACTCATAATTATTTCCAATATGATTCATTTACTGGCTCAGAAAGTTGGAATCCCAGTGCAGCAAGTTTTGCCTAGCTAGAATAGGAGGCGACCCTCATGAAAAGACAAGAGCTCAAACAGCTGGGAACAGAAGGCCTTTCATTTGCATAATGCCAGTTTAGGGATGGAGGCGGAGGAATGGATGACATTATTCGGAATGAATTTCTATTTAAAAGCACAAATTGGCATTATGAAAGGTGACTTTCTGAAGGGTAAGAGACATAAAACGTAGTCACAGCTTAGAAGCTTTCCATGCTCCAGAAAGGAAAAATAGCAGAAGAAAGAAAGTCCTCCCCTCCCAGAAACCCACGCACAACTGTTGGCTGGAATACTGATGCAGTGACCATACCCTTGGAGCCAGCAGAAGAGAATTTAAGCAGTATTAAAAGGAAATACAAGCAGTGCCTACAACAAGCAAATTCACACTGTGACTTCATTTTCCACAAATACAAGTGTAACGTAAGGTTTTTGAACCTAATACAGTCTCATTTTGAGATATCCAGTCTATGACGCTTGTTCCTTTAGGACTCTGCCAAATTTTGAAATTCATCTGTAATGATTTCCAGCTTTCTTAAAAGATTTTTTTTCTATTATTTTCAATTTTGTTTTGCTGTGCCCTTCTCGATAATTGACATGCGAATAATTGCACAGAAGTTTCAGAGTTCCTAACTCTGTTTTCACTAAAGGCTGGTACACAGTCCAGTAATTTTCCCAACTCATCTTCTCCATCAGCCAGAGGTGTTATTTTTCCATCTCCCCAACTATCTTGCAAAACCAGCTAGACACCACTCTTTCAAAAAGAAATATTTTGATAATGTTACACCTAAATTGTGGAAACTAGTTTAAGCTCTATCATCTGAGAAGGATCCTGTTTGTTCCTGTGTGTGAGTGCATGTGTGTGTGCAAGGAATTGGAATTAGATTTCTCTACTGGACTGTCGGTCTATCAAGATATGTTATTCCAGAACAGAGCTGTTTCAGGGCTGAATCAGACGCTCTTCAATTTCAGAGAGACTAAATACAAATCCACCTTTTGCACTGTCTCTAACAGGTGCTCCCATTTGCTATTGCAAAACAGAACCACATTCTGCATCCCTCTATTGGAATAGAACTGCTTGATGCAGTTGCCTCCATTGAAGCAAGAAGATCTCGGAGGTACATTATACTGCAGCATGAGTAAGGGCTGCAGAAATACTTTGTAGTGATGGCTCAGCCACCTGCCTCCTTAACCTTTTAAGAAATAACATTATAAACTCAGCAGCTAATGGGTGGATGCACATCAAACATCTCACCATAGCCACAAATCTCTGCAATACAGCTTTAGACTCCTAAAAATGTCTTCCAGCGTTCTTAAATCTTAATTTATCTTTTGAGGAAACACTGAATGTGGCAATAGGAATATGGTATTAAAAAAGGTAAAGTGGGAAATATTCCGTATCTGAATGGTACCACTCAAGCTTTGGAAAAGCCACATGGGAATAAAGTGATTTTCTCTTACTCCTTAGCTCTAAATTAAATTTGAAAAAGAACAGGGCATCCCACAGGGATGGGACAGGAGGCAGAAAGACTTTGTGCATTCTGCCCTTATTTCTCCCTTTCTTCACTCTTTCTTCTTTGTGCTTACATGGGGAGGATGTTGATTCCAGAAATGACAAAGATAACATAAGTCAAAGCTCCTCTCTCTCTCTCTTTTTTTCCTATAGAGAAAAGGTTACCCTTGTTTCAAATCTAACTCTCCTGATGCTCTCTGCTCCTCCTCCTGCTGCTAAAGGAGTCACAGAGATAGCTGTGGGTAGCATTTACATTAATGACTGTTTTTCTCCTACCCACCCCCCTCTAAGCTTACTAAGCTTTTTCTTTCAGCATGACCAATAAAGTATGAATACAAATAGACCTGAGGGTTTCTTTCCCCTTTCATTTTTATTTCACCACTTTTGGAAGTTATGGAAGAAAACAGTGTCATACTGCTCCAGAAGAGCTTTTATACCAAGCTGACACTGTGCATTTAAATATGTATTGCTTCCTCTATCATTTGCATTTTAATGTTCCAAACCAGTAATCACAAAGCCTTGTGTGAAAATGTAAAATAATAAGGATGGGGAGAAACTTGGATATGATTCTAAACCTTGCTGAATTACAGCGAGAGGTGGCAGCTCAGTGATGGACCCCTTTAAAAAATTGATTTAGGCAAAATGTAGTGCTTGCAGGAGAGGCTCCACTGAATTGCAATGGGTATTTGCACTCTTCCCTTTATGTACTGAGTAGGCACAGACTGGCAGGCTTGTTCCTGCGAGGTTTGTGCCATGTCGATGTGTTTTAACTCTGCTTTGGAAGAGTTTTCTTCCAGAACATTCTGCAATCTTTCATTATTTTGCCAGTTAGTACCAGTTAATATTAAGCTAGTGATGTTTCATGTGCATGTAGCTGACCACCACATGCTGGACTGAAAACAACACATTTGGCTGACACTGAAAGAACAAGACATATGAAAGAACAAAGGAACATATCATTACAAGGTGATAGTAATATTGTTTTGTTATTCCTTTTCATTTATTTCATCATATAGATTCATGCTGTAGACAAAAAAAAAACAGAATATTGAAATCAGGATTTACCCTGTGGACTAGAGAATTTTGACTTGTGTACAAAGTCACTCACATGCAAAATATTTCTATTGGAGGTAGTGTAATCTTACAAAAGCTTGAGGTGTTTCTTCTGTGTTGCTGTTGATTATCCTCTGTAGGTGAGGACTTACCTTGGAAGAAATAAATACTGGTGGTCCAATTCTAGTAAAACACTTCTTCTTTATTTTTTTCTTTTTTTTTTTTTTAAGGGAAGAAAAAAACATCTTTAAAAGCAAAATACATTTATGCTATCACAGCTGTCATGAATATAAATTCTCTCTTGGATCCTTATGATACAATTTGTCTTCACTGCAACTTTTTACTCCTTTTATAAATATCAGATACCAAAGAAAAATATAAGGAAATAAATTTTGCAATCAAAATCTGACAAAATACTTTTGTGTTCAGTCTTGGAATGGAGGCAGATACAAATGCAGAAGGGATGAACCCCTTCAGATATCATAGGAAACCAATATTGATATTTACTTACAGATGGAGTGGAGCTCAAAATATGTTTGAGTTTAGAAAATGTCCACATATATACATGGATTTCTAAGTATGACTATTTCTGGTTCCAGCAATGACAATAAAACTGAAACGCTATAAGAAGATTATTTTGAACAAATCCTCTATTTGGCTCAAGCCTGATAGCCTGGAAAAACATACAAAAGGATCTGTTTACACCAGTTTTTCATCTTCAGGCTGGCTAGATAAGTCATTATAAACTGAGGTAAATATCCAAACAATTTGAGATCCATCCACTCTTCACAGACTCTTATTTCAGTAGTTTTTTGTTTTCTTGTCTTTTACAAGTTCTTTCTGTGCTTTAGTCTGCTTTTATTTATTTTCCTCCCAGGCTTTCCTCCAGCTTGATACAATTTCAGATCCACACTTTCACCAAGACAAACTTTAATTTGGACCCGAGCAGACCTTGCCTTGATAACATGTAGTTATGAATGATCTATCTCTTCTTCAACATTTTTCCCTCCATCTCTTCCTTTCATCTTGATAATGATGCAATCAGGTTCAGAAGATGAAAGTAAGAGTGTAACAAGCAAGGGGAAACATGAATAGAGAGAGTGAAAAATGGATGCATACCTGAAATTTCCCCCCCTTTTATGCTTACAGATTTACTTTTCGTCTCCTTTGAATTGGTTTTCATTTCCAGAAAGGCTTTTCAGTTATTGTGAAAAACTGCTACATTCAAATTAAGTAAATTAAGCCTCCGTGTTTGCTGCTAACAAGATGTTATCTTCATCATTCTTGGAAACTTAAGCTTGGCTATGGGTTGATGTGGCTTTGCCACTGGCACGGAAACATTTCCTGCATGAGCACAAATTGCTAAAGCTCCCCATTTCCTGGCAGGGTGTGACAGCCGGCACAGCTCCTTGCATTTAGGTAATGGGACTAAATGTAGATGGGCTGGCTTTGGGCTGATAGTTATCTCGGCCGTGAGGAAGGCGGAGACTCCAAGGGTGGTTGGGCTTGGAGGTAGCCTGTGGTAGCCGCTGCCGTTCAGTGCCAGGATGCAGGGAGCTGGCAAGCTCAAACAAGCAACCAGGACCTTGCTCAGCACACTCTGAGCTTGCACCTTGACCCCATCTGCAGCACAGTGTTTTGGCCTGGCTTGCACCTCGCACCCACAGCATGGCCTCCTGCACTGTAAAAGGAGAGAGATGAGAGCTCGTGGGGCGAGGCTGGCACCTGCCAATAGGGTTTGCAACTGCCTGCTCACCCAACAGGCACTGCCGAAAATAGCTGCGTGGAAACACTAAGGAAAGGGTGGATCTGGCACAAAATTTATTCTTGAGCTCAGCCCTTGAGCTAGACAAGCCCTTTCTTGCAGAAAACATTGGGGTTTGTCTCCACGTGATGTCCTCACTTTCCAGCCTCCCCACACACATAGACACACATCCTCATCTGTGCTGAACATTCAGCCGTCACTAAAGAATATGTGCACCAAGCAATATGTATTTGCATACCTGCTAATGCCCCTGTCTGCAGAATCCAACCACACTCAGTGCAAGTCTGAAATGACCCCAAGTGCTTGGAGGATAAAGGAATCTACCAAAAAGAGATAACCCAGGGCAAACCATAGATATCTGGGCCTCACCTGTCAACCAAGAGTCTGTGCATTCATACAGAAATAGGAAGTCTTGCCTTATTTGACAAGGACAGAAAGAAAGCATGACACCTGAACAAAAGGTGTAGTGAATACGGGAAATATTTTTAGGCTTGGATTTTGTCTTATTGCAGTGGGTCAAAGGATGGGAGCAATGAGTCTGTAAAGGGCAGAAAAGTACTTTGCACTTTCTAGTTGATTGTAATGGTAGTTATTACATGAAAAAATGAGTCTTGTTGCAAAATTCTTCTTTGTGCACCTTATGACTGTTGTGCTCATTTCTCATTTTCTTGTATATGCAAGATAGGAACCAAAAAACCTTGCACTGTTCATATGTTTCCCAGCCTGCTGCCTGTGAAGTACGTATCTGTTCTCTTCCCTGTCATTTTACCTAAATGTATTTGAAAGATGGTTCAAGCAGTACTTTTCTGTTTTATCACTGTGACTATGCCTAAAAAGGACCTGTGAGATGCTTGATCAACTCCCATGTCAAGGTGATGGCTCTGACTTGCCTCTCTATCAGCAGCAGCCAGGCAAGCTCCTGTTCCCTCTGTTCTTGTGTCCTGCACCAGAGAAGTCAACCAGATTGGCTCGGGGAACCAGCTGGTGCACGTCAGGACCCTTGTCTGGATAGGTGGGGACTCGGGAGCACCAATGTGTCTATCTGTGGGCTGAGAAAGATGAAGCCATGCTGCCACCAGCATGAAGGAGCTGCACTTTGATCAGCAATAAACAGCTCTAGGTGTCATCAAAGAAAAAATATGAACGTAAGGGAGGCAGCTTTGCTTTGGAAGGAGAAGTCTTGGGGAGGAAGGAAATATGCCAACAAAGGTGTTACCTGCTGTTGCTCTCTCTTGGCTAGTTTCAGGGATAAGGTATGAGGAAATTATTAATTTAGTAAGCTACTGTTTTCTTTTGGACACCCTTACATACACAAAGGAGCATAAGAAGTCTCAGAGAGGATTTCTGTGGAATAAGGTATTTCTCAATATTAATCAAGATTGTACATCTTACTGTGCAAATAATATTTGTCTTGGAAGATACAAGTAGCAGATCAAAATCTTGTCCTTAGGTAAATCTGTCAAGTAACAGAACACATGTCATTCCTTAGTAATACATTTGTAAAGTTATAATCAAGGACTACATAGACCCAGGAAAGATAATTTAGAAAACTTCCATTCCAATTTTAGCCATTTTTATCTTTAGCTTTCTCTGATATCTAGTTTAGACTTCTCAGCTGGGAGAGAGTTTCACTAGGAAGAAAAATGGAGAATCTTTGCTTTAAAAATGATGCAATGCCCTATTTCTTATTTCAGTATTTTGCATTCTCTCCCACCTCAACCAACATTTTATCATGTACCAGTAGATACAGTATAACAGACCCTCAATGTCAATTGGGCATTCATGAAATCAGAGTTTTCAGTGAAAAATATTGAAATATGTTGACTAATTTTATTTTTGAACCATTTAAAAAAAAAGTGATCAGAAAGCCAAAAGGTTACCTAAGGTAAAGTACCTAAACATTTTGTTGAGAATATAAGTTCTGTAATTCCCATGTTATACCTAACTATTTGTAAGATACAGAATTTGGGTAGCTTCTTTCTGCCGTTAATGCAGAAGCCTAGCTATGCTGTAATTACTATAATATATAATAATGAAACAATAATTTCATTCCTGCTACGTAATGCACTCTACCAGCTTTAATTAAAGCTAACAACCTCATTAGTGAATATCATTATATTGGCTTTAGGGAGGCAATATTATCTGGTGAATAAAGGCTTATTAAGTGATTCTGGAGGTCTGGGTTACCAGATGTGCCACCAGGCTGCTGTGTGACCTTGGGGGACTGATTTAAGGTCAATGGGCCTCTTTTTGTCCACTGCCCACATGAGGACTGTGGTGTTCACTGCCCTTTGCAAAATACACTGATTTATGTGAGAGCACAGTGGGGAGCTGTGATGGAATTGCTAGATGCTTATGTAGGGCAACAAAAGGAGCACCAAAAACTGTAGAGATTTGACATGCGCATCTTGCTAGGACTTTGGGATTTGGAGCTGCCTCTCTGATGTGAGCAGCTCCAAAGTGGTGGCTTACTGGATAAGGAGGGTATTTCATAAAAAGCAAGCCAAGCAAGGCTGGAGAGGGTCATGGCGAATAGCACATCCACCCACAGCAGCTGAGAAGGCCAGAGGGAGGGCAGTGGTAGCAGGCTTCCTGGACCCCACTGACATACTGGAGTCTACTTTTCTCTCAAACGTTATATATTGACATTGGATTTGGAGCCTGTTTTAACATAGGCAAGTTTTCTCATTGCCTCATCATTCCTCTACTCTCCCCGACGGCAGCATAGTTTATAGCTGGAGCGCTCTAGTTTGTTATGTGGTTCCCCACTCAGTGGATGCTTCAAACCTGTGTTCACAGGGCACAAAACATTTGGCTCTGCTGAATGCAGACTGTGGCATGGAAGGCTGCACGTCAGGCCGGACAGGACTTCTGAAGCGCAGGGCTGGCAGAAGTGCAGCATGTTCAGAGACACGTACACAACCTCTTGCTCCTGTCTGCTTGCAACGCCAGGAAAGCATCATAGAGATGTGGATTTCTAAGAAGTGCACAGCCCTAAAACTGCTGTTTGTAGAAAGCAGCCCATCATGTGTGAAATGTTGCATGGAGCAATGAACATAGTATGTTTGTACATTAGTGTGCATCAAGCACCGTAAAGCAGTTTAAATCTCATAAATACTCATTTAAGTAAAAGACTTGCCACCACTGTGAAGCTGCAGTGGATTTAAAGTTCATGCCTCCTATCTCAGGGGGTTTGGTGGTAGAAAAGTGCAGATGATTGCAATTTACAACGTGAACTTGCATGCTGCTTTTCAAATTTATCCTCTAGTGATTTGAGGTGATTCATTCATCATGTTGGCATAGTCTCTGGTTTCTCTTGCAGAAGATGCATGCCAAAGCAGGGGTCATATGAATGTCTGGCTACCTCAAATACTGCCTGACACGTTTCTCCAGTGAACAGGAAACATGAACAAAATTTGTCCAGTTCTGACTTGGAAATGCTAGCTGGTTGTCTGTTAACCCAACTTAACCTATGAAATGCAGCTAAAACTATCACTATTGCTATGATTAGATATTACTAATGTTTATATAGTGTGCAAAGCAGGCATGATGAGTGATACTTGCCAAAGAGGCTGAGCAGAGGCATGTTTCCATGAGGGAATCCCTGTTCCTGACCCCTCTGTCTTTCCTATTACTGGGCCTTATAAACAAAGTATGGCAATAGGGAGAGGCCACACACTGAATAGCAGGATACACCTGCTGTGTAGCAACTTGTCTAAGCATCAGCCTGCCTTTTGGCTGGAGGTCGATTTCCAAGGGTGCAGCTCAATGTGAATGTCAGTCTAAGCTCAAGTTGGGTACAGACTGTGAGCACCAGGGCATCCCACGGCTCTGTTCCCTGGGGGCAGCAGTCGAGGTTTTGACATGCAGACAAACAAAAGGATAATTTCAGCTTCCTCCTGGCGCTGTCCCATCTGCAGATTGAGCTGCCAACATGTGCACTGTACTGGTTACAGCTATCTGTGGTCACCATTCATAAGATAACTTGAGGGATCTCGCTCAGAGAAAGTCACAAACCTTCTTGGAGCACTTAATAGCTACCTGGTGGCACATCACCACATGGCATTGCCCTCTGCTTCTTGGTATGAGTTGCCAGGAGCTCACTGCTACCACATGGGTCAGCCACCTCTGCCAGGCTTTGCATAGTGCAGCTTTGCAGTGTTGGTCTGTGAAGGTCCCGTGAAAGGCTTAGTCTCAGCATTAGCTTAGTTCTCTAAGAAAGCAAGATGAATGAGTTGGCATCCATCTGTTCCACTGTGTCTAATTTATCCCCTTGCAAGAAAACTTTCCAGCTTGCTGGTCTTTTTTTCAATTACTTTTGATGAAGCACTGCATGATCTCCAAGATTCATTGTCAAAATCACAGAATCACACAATGGTTAAGGTTGGGAGGGACCTCTAGATATCCTCTAGTCCAATTCCCCGGTTCCAGCAGGGACATCCAGAGCACATGACACAGGGTGGCAGACAGGCAGCTTTTGAAGATATCCAGAGAAGGAAAGTCCAAAATCATCCTGGGCAGCTTGTTTCAAGGCTCTGTCACCCTCACAGTAAAGAAATTCTTCCTCACACAGAGATGTGATTGTCTGTATTTCAACTTATGCCCATTGCCCCTTGTCCTATCACTGGCCACCAGAAGAAGAGTTTGGCCCCTTCCTCCCTACATTCCACCTTCAGGTATTTATACATATTGATCAGATCCCCTCTCAGCCTTCTCTTCTCCAGAGAAAACAAGCCTAGCTTGCTTAGTCTTTCCTAATAAGATAGATGTTCCAGGCCCTTAATCATCTTTGCTGCCATTCGCTGGACCCTCTCTAGAAGCTCCATGTCCCCCTTGTCCTGGGCAGCCCAGAACTGCACACAGTGCTTCAGGTGCGGCCTTACCCTCCCTTGACCTGCTGGCAACATCCTCCTGAGGCAGGCCAGGATCCCATTGGCCTT